>JANTFB010113866.1:0-11956 GCA_026546635.1 Porricondyla nigripennis | reverse complement strand
AATCAAGCGACGGCATTCCCCTTTCGAACCGCAACGCAATTTGACGAGCACGACAATTTCGCATCGTATCATGGGGGCTGCCCGCGTTCCATATGAGACACACACAGACACACTGCGTTGTTGTGCGTTGTTGTGGTGCGAGCTGGCGATGCCAAGAGGAGGAAAGCCGAAGGTGAACAGAGCGGTTCGGCGAAGACGGCGTACGCCCGGTTGCTTGCTCCCACCGTCTCAGGTCTCAGCCAACTATGAATAATACTATCGTTCCGATCCGATAAGCACAGAAGCAGCAGTGGCAGTGTGGCAGCACGGCCGAAGCAGATGCAAACATCACGCATGGGTGCCCGAGCCCATGCGTTAGCGCTATTATTATGCTTCTTGGAATTCAGGTGGAGAACGCCATTGTCGTCGACGGTGACGGTGACGACGACGTCGCTGCCACGTCGGGTAATCGAAAGCGGTGGCCGCCTTCCATATCCGATCAATACGCACATATTGACACAGCGCGCGACCGCCGCGCACATGCCGAGACACCAAATCGTGTGTAGTTTTAATGGCATTCGTAAACATTGCGATCCTTCGCCGATTAGATGGATGGTTGGAAATGGAAATTAACAGAATGCCGAAAGCGGACGCACGATAACGCACAAATTCGGATATGTTGAGTTCAGGTTCAGGGTGGCCGGGCAGGCGTGCGAAGAAGATGCGAGACTCGAACTGACACCGTTTGGGGCGATATTGATTGCGGATGACGTTCGGCAGGAGCACGAGGGAGATGTGGGCGGGCAAACGCGCGAGCACGACGATGCCAGGATGTGTTCGGGGCCAGCGGAACGGTTATTGCTGTTTTTCTATTTATTCAACGGAAAACGTGCTTCGGTCACCATCAGGCAAATGTCACACGCATCGTATTCGCCTCAGCGAATTTTTAGGGATGAAGGTCGCTGTGGTCCCGGAGCAGAAGCCAGTCGGCGGCACAAAGTGCAGCCACAAATTCGAAAGTGGTTTTCGTCGCATAATCTGAATATGAATTCGTTCGTATGGACAACGCCATCTTCAGCTGCGTCGGAGCGTCGTCGCTGGCACATCGATTGCGGCAAGTCGTCAATTTCGGTCGTTTGACAATGGCAAAGGCGAGTGCAAATTGGCATCCACTCGCACACCGAAAACATGAGAAGAAAACGACGGCGGACTCATTCGATCGCTCGGCGAATCGTTCAATTTTCTTTTCGATTCAACTCTCGTCACGCGCAGCAAGCGGCCTGCATGCCGCATTCAGTCCAGTCGAATGGAATGTTATCTCCCGACAAAATGAATTCAATTTAATTAAAATTTAAGCGACGAGACGATGAATTTTGCATTCGCCATTTCAGCCAATGTGCTGCGCGGAACGCTCCAGAGCGTTGGTGCCTTTTGTGGCTGTGCCATCAATGGGGCCGACGCCAACGAGCATTCGTACGCAATGACTGGATGCGAAGAAATTCTCGAAGAATGTCGTTCGCCATGACTGATTGCGAATCGTAAGAAGACAGCGACGAAGTGGCGAACGTTCGATTCGCAAGGCGAATTTCGCTTGGCATTCGAGCGCCATCCCCGAATCGACATAATGTAATACTAATGTAATGACAGCGGATCGTGCACACCAGACGCTATGCGCCCATCACGGTGACATATTTTTACGGCGGCCACTTCCATCATTGCGATGGCAACTGCTGCCGGATTTGTGTTTGGAGAGAGAGAGAGAGAGGAAACCACCTCGACAATGCTGGCAATTCACGAAAAGTATGTTTCGTCACGAAGACGACGACGACGACGAAGACGAGTATAGAATAGCGACTAACGACCAATTATCCAACACACGAAATAGACAGTGAATGGAAAGGACAAACCGCACGAATGAATGAGGCGCATGGTGACGCCACAGTCTCGTCGAAAGACCATAAATTGCACAACGCTGATGGTTTGGCATCTAATTCGATGAGCTCGTGAACGAACGACTCGCATTCGGTGACTTGACGGCCATGGGTCCCTGCGAACTAAATGCTCGATGTTCGTGCGATACGAATGCGCTGCCATTCCGAAAATGCCAACAACAAAAATGGAAATAGTTCCCATGGCCGATGGTCACCGGGCGGCTCGATGATGGTATATTCGTTCTGCATGGCAACTACACGCGCTGATGCATCGCATAGCAAGCGAAGACACGGGCTCAGTTGGTGGCTCGCCGGCAGCACCTGAAGCACCGACGCGACATCGCTGATAACAATTTATTTTCGATTTCAATTCTGGGGCCGCGTCCATGCGTCATTTGGCAAACGAAAGTCTCGCTCCACCTGCTCGCCCATGAATGGCGTCCGATTGATAACGAACGTTGAACGGGGCCGACATTTCGCCTTCTTCGGAGCCAGGAAAAAAAAACAGAAAAGAAAACGGAGGAAATATGTCTTCTTCGGCTTTCATCAATTCGGATCCCATTAATTCGAGGTAGGCATTTGTTTGTGGCTTGCGAGATAAGCATCCAAATACATGTTTTATTTCGCGTCCATCGTTGAACCTTCTAGTGAAAGGGGCGCACATTCGTGACCAGCCAACGGAGCGCGGGGAGACGAATGAAAATAAATTGCTGTAAGAGTTGAGCACAATGGGCGAAGCACTTCAGAAGAGGCCATATCCAGCTGCTGCGTCTGCATGCACACACACAGCACCGGTCTGTGTTGCGACCCAAGGCCAGAACGACCGACGGAAAATCATTTCGTGATCAACGAACCAAAAATGGGATTTTCTTCGGCGTTCATTTTCTGGTCGTGTGCGTCGTGCGCCATCCAAGCTTTTCGTTTCGCCTCGTATCATTTATTAAATCATATTCCGGAATATGCTCCATCGTATGAAAATGCCCGGACCACACGCGACAGTCCGAGCACAATGGCCGACAACAGACGACAGCGAATGCGGAACAGGGCAGAGAAAAGAGAAAATTCCCAAAAAACATAATTGTCTCGTGTCGGCCACGAATCGCTCTGGGTGAATCGCATCCGAGCCACTACGGATATTCCACGAATGGCCAAATGGCAGAGCAGCCACTATAGCAGGGCCAAAGCGAGATATCGAATCGATCGACGAAAAGCAGAAAAAAAATCCCGCATTCGGTAGAATAAACATCTGGAAGGATGAGCACGAGCATCAGGGTAAAATGCAAAGTGATAAATATCAACCGTGCGCTGTTGTGTGTGCCTGACGCGCGAACGAACGACTGATGAAATTGAAAAGGCAATGTGAACACTGAACACGGGGAAAAAAGTGAAAAATTCGTGGAAAAAATTGGCAAATCGAGAACGACGGATGAATTTCGATGAGCAAAAAAGCGAACGCTTCGTCGTCGTCGGCCGCCAACAACAGCGGTCGCCGCAAACCGAAAAACAGACACCAGCCGCCCATCGCAACTCCCGTATTCGGAACAACAGCAGCGGCGAGAATAATAACGCAGGTACAGTTCAAAACGTTCATAAATCAGTTTGATGTATGTACTGTGAAAACAAAATAAGTTATTAAAAAGAAGCACACACACACACGGCGCGATCGGCCGACCATTTTGCCCCATGAATAAACACCGAATCGAACGAATTGCGGCTGCCCGCGGCACCGTGCACACAATCCAAGCGAATAGGAGCGAAGCGAGGACTGGAAGAGAGGAAAAACGGCGTGTTCGAGGCATTGCAATGACGTGTGAGCGGTTCGCAGTTTTTTGCTGGTCCGTCGGCCCTCGTTCCTCGGCGCACACGCTCCTGACGCGTTCCCATTGTGGCTGTCTCTCAAGAGGCGATTGTTGCTCTATTTCTCTTTCCATCGGCGAATGGTGTCTTTCTCCATCCATCCCCCCTCCTCTCCTGTTCGCTCCGATTTCGATACAAATTCAATTAATGAATACGAACATTTCTATTTGCGTTCGACGAGTGCGCGGTGCGGCGGCGCGCCCATGTGCGTACGTGCTCATGTATACGACGTGCTTATGTGGCACTGAGGCATTCCGCCAGCCCGTGCATGCGCCACATTCCATTACACTTTGATAGCGAGACAGCGGCCGCAAATCCGATGAACGGATAAACAATGAACATACGTTCGATTACTTCATGTGTTTGTGAACTGGCGAATGCGCGTTCGTTGATTTTTATGGCCGCTTCAGGCAATTACTGTGCCGTGGGCTGTGAGGGGCAGAGGCCCGACGAGAAATTTCCGCAGAAAAACGAAATGAATTCGACAACGACCAGAAATGACGTAGAACCAGTCAATCAGCTAATCAATTCGATGAGAATATGATTTTTAATGTTTTCGTTTATTTCAGCGCCGCCGTATCTCTCTCTCGCGCGCGATTGTATCTGGCCGCGCCGGGAATAGTCCGCGTCGGCCGCTCAATGGAACATGGGGCTCATGCTGGCTCGTTTGTATGAAGCCCCGGTGCACCACTGGTTGTCAGCTGCATGATGGGATTGGTGCGCAAAAGCTTACCCCCCCCTCCTCTCACACCCTCGCATTTCGTCGTTTGCATTTAATTGACTCAGCTCGCCAGAGGGTGATGTGTGCGCATGTGTGTGTACGCGCGTGCCAACATACGAAATGAATTGGCCTCAAAGCGAGAGAGGACATAGACGAATGAGTTTCGACGTCGCCGACATGAACGGTCGACTTGGACGGACGAACATTCCGAATGGAAGGCAATACGTCGTCGTCGACGCCTGATCTCTTCAAACGTAACTGTAGAGAGCATCATCCTAATAATGAATATCACAATTTTTTCGTTCTCTTTGAGTGGAACGCTGCGGCCAGTGAGCGGACGACAGCCACCCGAAACTCGGTGCAGAGATATTATGATAATAATAAGTGTTCGGAGGCCGAAGAGTGCGCGCGCTCATCATCAGAAGTCGCAGCGCTCGTGTAGTTGCAGTTGAAGGAGGAGGAGGAGAGGGTAGGGTTAGGGTACCTCGTACAATGGTCGCAATCACATTTCGGAAATCCCTATCGGAATGCTGGATGAATAAGAAGATGAAGGTTCTCCTTCGGCGTTCTGCGATCAATCGAAAAACACGTCTGTCCCGAGCTAGTTGCGGCTTTCGCGTCGTTTCAATGGGATCTCGCAATTCATAGAAAATAAGCGAGGCTCTGGAATGCGGATCCAACGATATCGGGTCGATTGAAATTGGACAAAAAATGGCAAAAAAAAAATCACGCTCTAAGGACGACCGTTGATGCAGCTGTTCATCACGAATATTGACAACAGCGGAGGCACCAATGGCGGCACCAGCAAATCATCAGGCCGGTGATAATTTTCACCGGCCTGATGATTGATAATTTTCGGAAAAAATCTGTCCCCAAAGTGCGAAACTAAAGTCGGGAGAGAGACCGACCTCTGTACGAGGTACCCTAGTGGTGGCGTGGCGGACGTCGACGACGGAGGAGCCGAGGACGGCAAACAGGGGAGAGGAAAAGCGCCGACGCCGCCCATCGTCGTCCGCACATAAAAATTGCAAGAGATACTAATGTTTTATTTCGTAATTGTGCGCACGACGATGGCGATCATCGTCGACACATCGTTATGCGGACGACGAGATAGTGGTCGCACTCGCATGCCCACGACGTGTCGAAAATGTATGCCAACTATTCACTAGAGGCGATGGCGGCAGCTGCATCGCGTCTTTCTGGGCGCGCTTTTTTCGTGCAAACTGCGACCTCTGCCTTTCATCGTTGCGGGCCGAGCCAACTGCGTGTGTCCGTGTGTGCGCTGGCTCCGTTCGCGCTCCAGCCGACACTCGGGGCCGAACAGCATCGTACACACAAAAGTGGGAACAACAAACGCGCTGGTCGGTGAATGTGGATATGTATTATTCACAATAGCATCGGCATGAACATCGTATCATGGTCTGCTCCGGACAGAGATTACACTCGGCCACAGCCCCAGCGGCGCAGCTTCGACGGCCAAAGTTGGAAACAATCTCACGTACGACGAAGACGATGTGATGACGATGATGGCGCGGGTGTCAATTCGGTAGATGTGGCGTTCGACATCGTTGTTGTGGCTTGGCTGGGCTGGGCTGGCCCGATGTCTATTTACACGGTCATCAGATCTCAGTTAGAAAAGTTTTGCAGGAGACACGGTGCAAAAAAACAAAGCGTGGGAGCGGACGGGCGGACGGGAGGGCGAGGGGGGAGTGTGCGGCGTTTTCGCTGGAAAAATACAAAATACATTTTGCGCCGAACATTTTGTAATATCCCAAGTTTGAGACGTACGTGCACGTCATCCGCCGCGAAATGTGCGCGCGGCAGCCGTCGTCCGCCGTCGCGTCATTCAAATGTTTTCTTTTCGTTCTCTTGTTCGCTTCCATTTTGTTTGTGCATTTCGTACAAGTGAACGAGCCGCTGAAAGCGAAACGAAGAAGAAGCAGAGAAATGTGAGTGCGTTTGTGTTGTTCCACGCATTCGGTGCGCCCTGCTCCGCGGCCCCGATATTTTTCAACTCGAATAAATACATAATGGGACTGACTGTATGTGAGTATTTTATTCGGTGAGCTCCAGTCTTCGCTTATTATTTTCGTGCCTCCCATTCGTTGCCGACGACGTCCTCAGTCTTCTCAGCATAAATTGTGTCGTTTTTACCATTTGGCCGTCGTCGTTGTCTTTGTGCCGCACAGCGAGAATGCGAATGGAATGGAGCGGCACCCGCCGAATCCATGCAAAGCGACAGACGCACTCCGGCTCCGTTCATACGCGAAACAATACGTCTCCGTCTGCAATTCATTTGAGTCATTCCCGATCGCGTCGCACTGCTTGTGCGAAATCGAAACAAAAACAGCGAGCAAATTCATGCGAAAAGCTAGTGGTGGCGCGTCTGCTGCGGCCACTTCCCACTTGATTCGTTGACGTTGTGGTGCGCGCGCGACTGTGCACAGTCATCATCCAAGTCGCACAGTTGTGCAGCGCAACCGTAGGAGTCGACAGGCAATTATTGCGAGAGGAAATCTAACGATGAGGACTAACAAGTAGGCAAAAGCACACAGAGAGAGAGAAAGCGAACGAAGTGAATGGAACAAACGAAATAAGAGAATGTTCCTGCGACTCCTTCTTTTTCGCTCCATTGGGCGCGGGCGAAATGCACATGTTCATGATGAGTACTTCTCCCCCGCCCATTCTCCGCGAGGACGTCGGTGGCGGGCTGGCGGGTCGATCCAGTTCGGTTATATAAAAATGTTCCATGAAATATCAAATATGTATGTGCAGTACAGTTGCTGATTGTGTGATGAGGTGTGTGTGCGCGCGCGCCTCGCTCCGTTCCTTCTTTGCGACGATGAGAACGGCGAACGATGAACGACACCGAGATGAGCAAGACGAACGAATATCTCTGCTCCATTCGACTCATTCTTCTCCTCGTTTGCTCAATTGATTGAACTCTCTTCGTCGTCGTCCTCGTCCTCCTCGTGGAGTCGTCGTATCCATTTGTTTTCTCTTCGGAGCATGTGTTGCCACCGCGTGCCCTTTTCGCCATTCGTTTCGTTGGGTATTTTTTCGCTCCGCTGTTCGGTTCATTCCATCGACGTTTTCTTAGTTTCGCTCTCACTCTGTCCCACACTCGCTTCGATGCGAAACACTTCTCGCTCCCCCGCCGCCGCCTGAGCATTCGTCGTTTTTTTCTTCCTTTTTTGTAGGTCGATGAGTAGCGATCAATACAGCGCCACGTTACGAACATTGTGTCATACAGAGACTCCACGCCGGGGACTATTCGGAATGGCAAACACACACACACACACACACACACACACACACACAGCACACGGAGCCGGAGCGGGATTCCGTTCCGGCCCCACATCCACACAGAACAATCCATACGAAATGATAATAATATCAATAAAAATGAATAAAGGACAATAGCAACGACGTCGCCCGGAATAATAATAATGGTCTGCTTGGTCTCCACACTCGGCCTATCTCGTCGGTCGGCGATGCCAATCGCACCACTCTGCACCACATCTGACGTCCCCTTCCTTCCTGCCTCTGTCTCTCACTCACACGCCGTCGCCAATGCACGCATACCGTCAGACCGCGTATTGGAAATGAACGACGAGCGAATGTGCGATACGAAAATATAAAAATGGTAGACGCGATAATCTCAAAATAAAATATATATGGATACGGCCAGGCCATTATGGTGCTACATAGTCGACAACAATGAGCCGGAACGCGAGTGGGACACACTCGCGCCTCAGAATCGTGAGCGAAAAGCTCACAGCGCACAGCACACAGTAGAATATATTTTGCTGAATTTATTATAACTATTCCAATTCAATGTTTGCTTTGGTGGTGGCGATGCCACTGCTCCTTGTCGGCTATCGAGCATTCGACGGTTGATTCGTCGGGTCGTGTGCTCGTATGCGTGAAGGACATTCGGATTCGGTATAATAATTTTGATATTTATTCAGTCAATCGTACTCCGTCGCCGTCGCCGTCGTCGCCGTCGCCGCCGTCGTCATCGCTTCCGACGAATGGATGGAAACGATTCCGTCGACGATTCAAAGATTCGCTTTTTTCTGTGTGTGTGCTCGTCAGCTCGTGCCGCATACACCCGAATACGAGTTTGAAATAATATATTATTATGTTTTTTCCTTGTCGCCATTTCCCACATAGCGTGGCCTGCTACAGTATCATGGCACGGCGTCCGGATCGACAGGGAAAAAAATATGGGGAGAGAGCGGCCGACGGAGGGTGAGAACACGCACCGAACTCAGATGAACACATAAAGTGGAGGCGCGAATGGCGTGTCGGAAACTAGGTTCGAGCACATTCGCACGAGGGAAAGCCCGGTGCCGACCAGGGCTGCTTTCATCTACATCAGACACTTCAAATCGATAGCCGTAAGCGTCCCGAACGAGTGCATTCGAATTGGTGCTCCTGGGCACCCCGTTCTGGGTCTCATTCCTCCCACTTCTTCTCATCGCGTTTTACTGTTTCGCTTTTTCTCTCTTTCTCTGCTCATCGATTGCAACTTACGTGGATTGTGTGTATGTATATTTAATTTCGCTGCTCGAACACTTAGGCCTATGAATAAATTTCGGAATATCCACTGGGCGTGAGTGAGTGTGTGTTTGTGGGCGCACTCAGATGTGACGGAATGCTGCTCGGCCTGCTGCTGCTGCTGCTGCTACTTTCTTTACTGTTTGCTCGCGCCGTTTCCCTTATTTTATCACTCTCGGGGTCCTTTCTCTTTCTCTTTTTTTACATTCGGAACTTCGAAACGGATCAATCTCCAATGCAGATGTTCGGTACGCGTTCTTCGATCGCCCTCCACTCTTTTTCGGCTCTCCTCAATGCACTTGATCAATTTATGAATGTTTGCACGAAATGATTTATTTATTTGTCGGAAAATATTTCGATTTTATTTTCGTTCAATCACTGAAATTGATTGGATATTTTTTTATTTGCTTCGCCTCCGCACCAAGAGCTTTTCTCGAACGCGTTCAATGTTCAATTCAAACGATTGCGGCACTCGACTGTCGATGGTCTGCGATTTATGCGATGGCAGAACGAACGGTGGCAAGAGAATGATTTTATATTATTATTATTTTGTGAGAATTTTCGCACTTCAGTGTCAGACAATGGGAACGTGAAATGCGATACGTCCGTGATCGGCGGAAGAGAGACAGAGACAGAGAGAGGAAAAGAGAGGAGGGGAAGGACTAGTGGTCCCGCCGATTGTGGCTCAAATAATGGTGGGACTGACTCAAGGAAAGGCCGTCCGTTCCTTCGTTCGATTTGTTCGCGTAGATTTCGAGTGGAGAAGGAGAAGAAGAAAACGAAATTGGAATATTGCTGGCGCGTCCAGCAGAGAGCAAACGCATTGTGTCCCAGCGTACGTGCGTTTTGTGTAAACTGGTGGAAATTGGTCTCCCGCCGCGTGTGTTTGCGTGGCCCGTCGTCGTCGTCGACAGCGTCGTCTCACCCGAAAAGGTACTGCAACAACAACAGCAAAACAATCTATGGCGAGAAGCAACACACACTCAACGTCGATGCACAACACAAAAACATGGAGCGAGTATCGTACGTCGTCCAGCAAAATGTATAGGACCAGAACGAGAATGGTGAAAAAATGCTGTGCGATGCGATTGAATCTGGCAAATTCGCAAAGGTTAAAGAATCGGTACGCGCGAGACGAACACACATCAGATGAGAGGGAGGAACGGCCAGCAGGCGAAAAAAAAACCACAAGATGTCGGATTCTCTTCACTTTCAGACCGACTTTTCCGCTCTCTTCTTCTCTCTGTGTCAGCCTTCTCTTCGTCAACGTTTGCCATTGTGTGGGGCCCGCATCGGCGGCGCAATTGACGTCAGACGGTGGCGTTAGCATTCGAATGTTTCATTCGTCGGGTCCTGGCCTATTTTCACTTTTCATTTTATTCCGATAATTGTCCCTTTTCGGTCGAAACATTTTTCTCCGTCGTCACCGAACCGAATCGACAAAAAAAAAAAAAAAATGAAGAAAAAGAAGAAAAAACAAAACTCGAACAATTTTTCTCATGAATTTTTCGATTTTTCTTTCTTTTTTTTTCATTTTGTTTTTCGCCCGGAATCGAGCTGATTTATGTGTCGGCTACACCGCAATTACCCGTGTGCACTGGATGTGAATGGCGAACGTGGAATTATTTGCACTTTTTCCTCTCGTTTTAGCGGAGCTATTTTCCTTTGATTTATTTTTCTATTGTGTTTTCGTCGCGCGTGTCAACTCTCTTATAGCGACATCACCACACAGAGCCAACAAAACAAACTCGAATGCCAACCGAATGGTTCCCGTTCGGTGTTTCCACCTGTGCTGCTCCAGCTCGACGCGCATTCGATCGAATCTCTGTCTCGCTCCGTCGCGCTGGCTCGCACTGCTTCTCCTTGTCTTTCGCCTCCACTTCGCCAGTGGATGTCTGTGTGCGCGCGCGTTCGCCCTTATCTGTTCTGTATGAATGGGCATGCGGCCGCCGCACACACATCAGCACATTTATTTTTCTCCATTTTTCACGCACGCAGAACGCGCAAACATCGCATTTCCATGGCATCCATCAGCGCGTACGGCCGTTCGGTGGACGTGGCTGCGCAAACAGAAGCAACACGATGTGTGAACGGTGGCGTCTGCTCGTATCGATGAGAGGTCGCGCACGCACCCGCCACTCGCCACACGATACCCAACGAAAATTTATACGCCCTGGCATTTCGATGCGAGCGGCCGTGCGACGGTCGCAGCTGCTGTTGCTTTGACGGTGCGTTCGGACCGCGTGCCGTCTTCATCAATTATTACTCGCTGTTGCGCTTTGTGTTCATGGATTCGCGGCACGCACACATGGCTCCGGAAAAATGAGAGGTCGCGCGCACGCGCCCATCAGTCGACCGAGGCGGAGAAATGTGCGAGAAACGAGACGAAACGAGAGCGACCGAAGAAGAGGAAAAGAGAGAACCGAATGTTTCGTGTGCGAGGAGACAGCCGAGAGTGTGTGGAGTGGCGGCTACTCCATCGAAAGCGAGACGGAACGCACATCGGATGACGGAACAACCGACAAAGGAAAATCGAAATAATATGAAAAGTTCCATTTCGAAAGCTTTTTCGCCCGATTCGCTTCGACCCATCTGACAGTTCAGCGCTCCGTTTCTCTGCGTGTGTATGGCCTGGTGGGCCGATGGGCTATAATAAGAACAAGGCACGAACGGATGCTTAGTGCAGCAATGCGAATGTTAAATAAATAGGCTCTCCGTCGGATGGATGTGCCGAAACGAAAATTAAATGTGGCCGCCGTATCGTCTCTGGTTTCGTTTCGTCAAATATAAAACTTTTATCGTTGATGCTGCAGCTTACCCGTGTGCAGATAGCTGCCATCGTTCTCTTCATCCGCGTCGTCACCTTTCTGTCGATTCGGAAACAAGATAATAGGAGAAAATCAGA
>JANTFB010113755.1:0-11962 GCA_026546635.1 Porricondyla nigripennis | reverse complement strand
GTTGACCGACAGGGCGGCATCATCACTTTCAACGTACTAAATGATGACGGCACGTACGTGGGATTCGTCGAGGTGAGCCTTCCAGCATTTCGCTTTGAGCCGATGACGAATTTTATTTTAATTTTTTTTCGTCTCAGGTGGCACATATGGCACAGTTGCATGGCATTCATTTACGAACAGGTTGTTTCTGTAATCCAGGTGCATGTCAACGCCAATTGCGACTGTCCAACGATGACCTGAAGCGTCATTTCATGGTTTGTACTCACGCTAACAGAGCAATTCGGAGAAAATTAAGGAAATATTCGATTCTGTTGTCCTTTCAGGCGGGACATATTTGCGGAGACGGTAATGATCTGATTGATGGGACACCAACGGGTGCGGTCCGCATTTCCGTTGGATACATGACGACCAAAGAGAATGTGGATGCCGTCATCAAAATGATTCGAGATTGTTATTGCAACAAAAAGTGCATGGATCGGAGGGAGACCAAAATGCCAAGCGACAAAATATCCAAACCGAAGGTCGATATCGAGACCCGTAGAGCGAAGCAATCATCCTTCAATCCGATTAAATTGAGAGAAATTTGTGTGTTTCCGGTGAAATCCTGTGCCGCATTTCGCATCGACACCAGCTGGCCCATCAATCGTCGAGGGCTCAAATACGATCGCGAATGGATGATAGTCCGTTCGAATGGCGTTGCAATGACACAGAAGTCAGACACCAAATTATGTCTGATCCAACCGATCATCGATGAGTCGAGGAACGTCCTGCAATTGACTTTCCCATATGCGAGTCCAATTTCGATTCCGTTGCAAGTCGATATGGACGATAACAAGACAGTTTCGTCATTTTGTCAGAGCAAAGTGTGTGGCGATCGCATCGATGGCATCGATTGTGGCGACAGTGTGGCCGATTGGCTGAGCGATGTCCTTTGTACGTCCGGAATGCGATTGATACGCCAACAAGAAAACGACAAGCGATCGACAAAGTCAAATGATGGGACGGAGCAGCAGGCGATTTCGCTATCGAATCAGGCACAGTTCTTACTCATAAACACAGCGTCGGTCGACTGGTTGACAAAAAAGGTAAACGATTGGAGTGAATTCGATGATTGTAACGAGAAAATATTGCAGAATATGATTGATCGATTCCGCGGAAATTTAATTATTGAATCGACGGTGCCCCTGGAAGAGCTTGATTGGCGGAGCGTATGCTTCGGCGATGGTATTCGGCTGCACGCAACCGGTCCATGCACGCGCTGCCAAATGATCTGCATCGATCAGAGTTCGGGCGAAAAGACAACGGAACCACTTCGAACGATTAGCCGTGAATTTCAGGGAAAAATGCGTTTTGGCATTTATTTGAGCCAATCGATGGTAGACGATCTGGACCATGAGCGGACCATTTCGTGTGATTGCAAAATCCGAATTGAAAATTGAACGGGGAAAGTTGGGAATTGTGGAGAATAAAGAAAATTGAGCTGGCAATTATGATAATTTAGATTTAATTCAAATTTTCTGAGAGGGAAGCATCTGCTCTTATTGGAAATCCGGTGCCATGAGATTCACCGAGAGCAACGGTCTCCCACCAAAAATTGCGTGATATTTTCAAAATTCCGGAAACCGGTAATGTATTTGCGGAATGTCGATTTTTTTAAGGTTTCCACCTTCAGTCCACATTCCGTACAAGCTAGGCACACCAGGTGAGTGGATTAAATTGATACCCCGAGTTCAAAAAACTGTCATTTTCAAACCGTTCATCGGACCACACTCAACTTCAGCACAGTTGCTATTTGACATTTTGTCTGCCAACGAAAGAAAAGGCTTCGAGTGTCAATGGAATACCAATAACAATGGACAGCTTGGAAATGAAACGAAATTCGGTGAGTCCACTCCATTCTGAAGGCAAATCCAACATCGATATACGCTGGGCGCTGCCGAAATTGAAATTGACCAAACATTCATTCAACCTCCCATCACACGATTCAAGCAGTCCGGCAGCATAAAGAAACGGTACGGTGTTGGCCATCGATGCACTGCGACGGGTTTGCCGAACGTCGAAAAAGTGCGCCAAAGAGTGGCCCTGAACGATGAAGAGCCTGGACGAAAGCTCGTCCGTGAATTGAACGTGAGCGATTGGAACATCTGTGGAATCCTGGAAGAAAAGCTCCACCAGAAGCCTCTCAAACGTTCCAAGTCGCAAGAGCTCAAGACACCAACTAACGGTAATAACAACCAGCATGATTATGATTCTGGGACCCTTGGAAGGTCAGAGACATTCGCTGATTCAAATATTTCGATCAAAAATGAGCCGGTCCTCGATATTAACGATGCCGAGAAAATGAATGAAGAAGTAGATCGACAGCAACTTTTTGCTTATGCAGAAGGGATAGCCACTGCGAATCCAGGGAGGCAAGTTCATTATCCATTGACGTGAGGTCGTATTAGTTTTTATATAATTTTCCATCCACCTATCCAGGCAATCAGAATCAGCATTCACATGCCAGGGTGAGTCCTTGTTCCCTGGAATCATTGAAACGAACACCTTTCGGATAGTGATTAAAAACGAGCCGGACAATGAAAATGATAGAATACCCATTGCCATAGGTAGTCACCCTAAAAATGCTCCACAACAAGCGAACTCATCAGTCAATCAATCGTATGTGAATATACCTGGCATTAAAGAGGAAAACGTTTCGGATATTGAGTTTGACATTGGCGACGACTTCGTTAATCGGCTCATCGACCCATCAGTCAGTTCAAGTCAGTTCAATTTTCTGAATATGGATGACACGGACTCCGATGTTGATATCGAGGGAGTCACCGACAACTGCGATTTCAACTCCGAAATTAGCCATACGAGCGCGCGAACACCATACCAACAAGATGGCACCGATTCTGAAATTGATGTCGACGGAGCCGAATATCCGACCAGAAAATGTCGCAAGAATGATTTTCGACAAGAAACTGGAAAGTCCATGAGTACCACAAAGAGGAAAAAGTGTCCAGTGCCTGGTAAAACGTTGAAGAAGACTTTTCAGTGTGACTTATGCGGGAAGGTATATTCATCCAAACTAAGAGTTGAACAGCACCTGCAATCGATTCACGTGGGTTTGAAACGTTTCCAGTGCACCTTTGGCAACTGCCCGAAGCGGTTCTGTAATAAGTATAATATGCAGCGGCACGAAGACAGCGCACATGCCGGCAAAAAGCCATTCAAGTGTTCTTTCCCGAAGTGTTCGAAGAGCTTTTCGGATAGACGTAATTTGGAGCGTCACGTAAACGCTATACACACGCGAAACGTTGTGTACGAATGCACAAAGTGCCCCAGGAAATTCTACGATCATTCGCACCTGATACGACACCGGAACCGCTTCTGCAAATGGTCACAATCAACACAGATGCCGCTAGAAGGCCAAAGACAGCAAAGGACACAGAAATCAGTGGATAAAAGAAAAACATACGAAAAAGAAAGCAGCAAGTCGCCATCAGTGGCAAAAACGCTCGCTTTAGTACGCACCAGTTTGAACAACAACGGGAAATCGCTCTTCAAATGCCCGCTGTGCTCTAAGGGTTTCGCAACTATGATCGACCTGAGACGGCATTCCAGCAGTAAATGGCTTATTTGTGGTCGAAAAAGCCAAAACAGCTTCTGACCTCACTATGACGTTCTGATCAACTTCATCTCCCATCGAACTATTGTGTTGCATTCGCTTAGCCTATGTTTTTCAATAAAATTGAACCCTGTTTCAATTCGACCGTGTTTTTTTTCTTCTTTATTTCGAATCAATTGTTCTGCAGAGCCAATAAATAATTTTAAGATTTCCTATGCACACGAGATACCCATCTACGGAATCAGACGATCTCCTCCAGTCTCATTGAATGATGCAGTCGGTGATTGGTTGCTCTTTCACTTTTTCCACGGGCTTACCATCCGCTGCCAATGTAACGTTGCGCGCCACATCGTTGTAGTCGGGAAATGAAAGATTCGACAATTTCGAATGAACCAGCGTATCATTCACTTGCACCTCGAACGCTCCTGTGCGGAACAAATAAATTATTCAATCCATTGACTGAACCGTAATTCGATTTCCGATTGTCACCTCTACGTCCAGTATGGCACACCACTTCTGTTCCTGGGCATAATTGTTGCACAACATTTGTCAGCTCATCGCATTGGCTCTTGAAATTGCAGACACCACTGAAGGAGTGCATTCAAAGTGAATTATTCCTCTCGGTCTGTATGTTCCATTGATTCCTACAAATGACCTACCAGTATTCAACGTCCACCTTGACCGATTCCATTCCGGTGTTCTGTTTTGTTTTTTTGTTATTCTTTTTTCCTCAGAGCAAACCTAACCTCAATCCAGTGACAGTTCACCGTTTGAGCGCCGTCAACTCGAATTTTTGCTCAGCGTCAACTTGTCACATCTCGCTGACACCATCTACTACATTCCGCATTTGAGATGCTCTTCGCCCATATTCGTCTATCAAACAAAGGGGAAATCGATACCTAGAATGAGTCGACAATTCAACATTTTTGTTTGTATTTTGACGCGTTAAAAGGTACATATTCGTTCGTTTCAGCAACACTCTTGGTTATTTCGTCGATCGAATCAGGACAATAAGTAGAGAAAGAAAAAACGCAGAAGCGAAGCGACAGACAGATTCAAATTGTTGTAGTGAGTCAAAAAAAAAGGGCTGGAAACGAACTGGTGAGGCTATTTTAATTTTCACAATACACTTCGCACATCATGCAATCGAGTGGCGTTTTGTTTTTCGTTTTTATTTTTCGAACGAAAAGATCCATCGAAGCATTCGAAACGAACGACATTTGCTGAGACGCAAATTGATAATGAAAATTGTGTTGAGTTGAGTGCGTATTTTGAAATTTGTCGACGAATTTTCATCGCATACAAATCGTATTCGCTGGCGATTTATCGTTTACACCTCTTTATGGTCATTTTTATCAAATCCAACAGTTCAATAAATCGATTCCGATTTTCTTATCGCAAACGCGATTTTTTTCGTCAGCCGATTGTGACTTCATTTTTGTTACACCATCAAGTCTGCTGCGAATGCATGGGCCCAACAAACAAACATTGAGAACCGTAAACAAACACACAGTAGAATCAGATGCAATTCAATTTTGAAGGTTAATTTCACGTCTCTCCAATTCGCATCTCGGAAATGAAATCGGAATACGATTTGCGCATGTATTCATGCTCGATTGACACTGCACGAGTGCTCACGTACGGGACAGAGGAAACAGCGAGAGCAACAAAAATCGACGACGCAATCAAACATGGGCGATGTTTTGAGTTCTGAGCGAATCTAATGCAAACAAAGAGGAGAAACGAACATAAATAAGAACGTAGTACAGCGTTGAGCGTACAGCTGTGTCGGCCAATTTATTATTTTCTCTTTTTGTTTCACACTCTTTGTCTATTTCTGCGTCGCATCGCCGTCGAACGATACGATGAGTCAGACAGCGAACTGGATTCTTTTGCAGCGTTTCGTTAATCCGATATGCGGTCGTCGTCATTTTTCTAACCGTAAAAACTGATTTTGAGGAATGGTCCGAGGTCCGAGCGCATTGGTGCGATCGACCCAATTATTTTCTGTGAGAATATTGAACCCGTATCGCTCCGTCTTGTCCGCGATGATGACGAAAGCGTCACGGGCCAATACGCCGTTACCAAATCGGCGAATCTCATAATCACAAGGGTCGATAAGAAATGACTTGATGGCCCGTATCGACTTATCTGCCAATTGAATGCAAGTAGTAGATGTCCGTGAATGAAATGAATGATCCAGTATAAATACGAAATCAATCGCTGCAGTCAGCTTATTCAGTAATCAGTCGCCAAATCAATTCGTTCCTGTATTGTATACTTTCATTTTTATTTGTCTCCGCTCAGTTTGGCTGTCCGAATTTTTTCATTCAATCACTTGCCGTGGATTCATTCGTTTTCATCTGATATTCATGTGTGTGCCATCGCCATTGAACTTCCACATATTGAACGATAAATGCATCAGTCAGTGTCTGCCGATAATTTTATTCGAAAAACGAAAAAGAAAAACATTTCTGTTCCGATGGGAATGCGCAGCAAACGATTAAACTCATGCAAATCGCGCATCTGTTTTGGAAATTGTTTGCTGATTAGTCGCTACTGTGACGAATTCGAATTCCAACACACAGTCGGGCGAAACGGCACAGCTTGCGCCCACTTTTGGCATGAAAAACATGTTTTGTTCGCAATGATTCACTGATTCCAATTCTATCTTTCATTTTCAGATAAAATATCATCATGAGCAAACTACTCATTGTCTTCCTTGGGATGATTGCCGCAGCCAGTGCGGTTTCGCTGCTGGAATTGGTGCGAGAGGAATGGCATGCGTTCAAAGTGAGTTGATAGAATGCAACTGCATATAACTAAATTCGATGATCATTAGAAATCAACGAGATTCATCTCTAGAGAATCGTTCGCCTCCATTCAGCATAAACGCCTACCCCGAGTCTTTCATCGAACAAGAATTTTATTTCATCGAATGGACAATAATGGTAATGCGATCGCACCGCATGTCATGAACAGTAGATATGTGCTACCAACTGCCACTTCAAAATGCAGACACGACAATCGCAATCATTCATAAATTACGTCGTTTCGCGATGTAACCTATGGTCAGTCAAGGATGCATCCGATCGCTGCCGATGCGATAAGCGCACGCCGTTGAAAGTAGAATGACTTGCGCTGTACTTGCGACTTCCGTTTTCCCCGCATTTTCTCTCGTCTGCGTAAAATCGATTGCGTTCGCAATCCGTGTGTCGTAAAGCAATAACTGGTTTTATTTTCTGTTGGAGCTGTCATCGTCGTTCTCTCAGACCTCTTTCGTCGTCGATGTTGTTGTCGTTGGTCAATTCTACTGCAGACAGAGTTCTGATACGAATCACATGACTCCGTTTTGTTGCGTCAGCACTTCGAAGTCGTTTGCTCGTTTATTTTCAAAATTCTGCTCCAGAAATAGTTCGAGAGACGAACGGTTTCTCTATTCGCAAATGAGCGCCAGTTCGTTTGTCGATTTTGATAATTCCGAAATGGACGCAAAATGGAAACGATTAATAGTGTCTGCGACGAATTGCGCGTTAGGAATAAATGAGCCCATCGGAATATTCGCGTGTCGATTATGGAGCAGATGCTCGCTCGCTTCGCAGTGTGATGCTTGTCGTTGGTACAGTCACCACCATTAGACCGGATCGAATCCAATTAACTGGATTCGACCCGATCCAACCATCTCCATCATCAACTGATCGAGTTTGGTTCACACTCGAGCATTCTTCGCTAGTTTCCTTCTTGTTGTGTAAAGGAAAGTAAATCCGATCGGAGCAGAAGAAGATGATGATCACCGATGACTTTCATCCATCTTCTGAAGGGGGGAAAACAATAATTCGACGGTTTGATTGTCTTAATGGAATGATTGGACACAATTCACTGGAATGAATGATTGAATGGCACGTGGACGTATTTTTACTTCGCAGTCGAAAATTTGTCGACCCAAATTTGATTATATTTATCAACCTTATTGACAAAGGCTAGCAAAATTTTACATCACATGACGCTGGCAGTAAACTGAGCGGGAGAAATGTACGTACTCGACGCTCCATATGACCCGCTTTGAACTTTCGTAACGGATTCCATGAGAATTCGTTTTGCGTTGTCTCTATTGAATTATACCACTTGCACTGTCCCGACTTGTGATTGAAGCGCGATAGTGAAAATCGAGCTCGTGATGCGTTCGATCATCGGTCAACTGTTGCAAATCGATTGAAGCTTCGACAATTGAATATGACGGGAGCTTGGTTTTACTGCGCTTCACAACAAATTGATAATTCCGGCGTTATTCACGAGTGAATCATGCTATTCAGATTTACTGTATCTCAACGGTTTTTTTTTCTCAATTTCCACAGGCTGAACATGCAAAGGGTTACGAAAATGAGACCGAAGAACGATTCCGTATGAAAATCTTCATGGACAATAAACATAAAATCGCCCAACACAATCAACTGTACGAACAAGGACGCGTTACTTACAAATTGGGACTGAACAAATACGCCGATCTGCTCCATCACGAATTTGTTCGTATGAATGGATTCAACAAGTCGGTCGGAGTTCGGTGAGTGCCATACTACACATACCTTGGCCCGTTCAAATCATCACCAATCGCCATGTATTGATTTGATATTCTCTTTCTCATCCTGGCTACAGAGGTGTTTCGAAACCAGTCGACGATCCAATTACGTACCTGGAACCGGCCAACGTTGAGGCCCCCGATTCGGTCGATTGGCGTAACAAAGGCGCCGTAACTGAGATCAAAGATCAGGGACATTGTGGCTCATGCTGGTCGTTCTCGGCAAGTGGTTCATTGGAAGGTCAACATTTCCGCAAGACTGGCATTTTGATCTCACTGTCCGAACAAAATTTGGTCGACTGCTCGGCATCGTACGGTAACAATGGCTGCAACGGCGGTTTGATGGACCAAGCATTCCAATACATCAAAGACAATGGCGGCATCGACACAGAGAAGACCTACCCATACGAAGGTGTCGACGATACATGCAAATACAAGGCTGAAGATTCGGGTGCCACCGACAAGGGTTTCGTTGATATTCCACAAGGCGATGAAAAGAAACTGAAATTGGCCTTGGCTACCGTTGGACCGGTTTCGGTTGCCATCGATGCATCGCACGAATCATTCCAATTCTATTCGAAAGGCGTGTACTATGAGCCAAAATGTGACACAGAACAATTGGACCATGGTGTGTTGGCTGTTGGCTACGGCACTGACGAAGATGATGTAGATTACTACATTGTGAAGAACTCGTGGGGCACCACTTGGGGAGACAAGGGCTACGTTAAAATGGCACGTAATCGCAAGAACCACTGCGGCATTGCTTCGTCGGCCAGTTACCCACTCGTTTAAGCGTCTGTATGACATATTTTATATCGATTGTTTTTCTCCACCGCCCACTCATTTACTTTCTTTCTACTCAAAAGTCAATTATTGCGGCATTTTCTCTCTCTTTTTTATTAAATTTCTTTTATGTTTTCAAACGAGTAATGTAATGTAATCAAATGATACGCTTTCGATTGAAATTCAAAAAATCGAATCCACTCACGAACAAAATAAAAATCAAATCAAATCAAATCGAGAATTTAGGTTCTTCATTTGTAGTGGAAACGTTTCGTTGCCAAAACTATTCGTAAAGATGAACGCAGAACAAACAGAAAAAGAAGATAATTGCAGATGACACAAATTCAAAAGTTTGGCCCCGACGAGGCCGTAGAATCTGTTGAGGATTCCAAACTAGGAACTCCTACCGAAGCAAAAAAAATGATAACAATAAATTTATAGAAATTAGCGTTTAAGGGGTGAATCAATTTTAAGTCGTGATTGTGTCTTCTGTGAAAAATGAACATTTACATTTAAGTGATGATTAATAAAAATAGATCAAAAATGAACATCGAAATGGTTTTGGTATGAAGAGCGATTGGAGAGCTGCTGGCGGCTCGGAATAGTTTTTTCTGATTCAAACGTAGATTCTTCGGCCCAGCTCTGGGGAGGGTTTGGAATGTGTCAGACAGCACCTATGTTTCACCTATCACTCGCAAACGGTCAGACCAGAAAATCGCGAAAATGCGGAGGAGGGGAACATTTTCGGAAGAATCAATCTAACATTAGTTGGAAAATTCTATTGAAAACTCGTAACGCGACTAAAGGCGTGAAAGCCTGTTTCTCGCGCTGTAAGCCCTCAATCAATTTTCTCAGGTATGGTATGGTAAATTGCCTTCTCCGTATTTTCTAACTTCCTAAAAAATTTTGCAATTCTCCAGAACATTACTTTCCGAGTAATTTTCCCTGTTTCACAACTCTCTGGAACCTTCCAAAACGTGGGCTGAGCAATATGTTGAGAGCTGTTACTCGGCCACTGCGAAGTGGTAAAGTATGGTATTTCATTCGGATTAAAATACCGAAACCTTCTCCGAAGAACCGATCACGGTTCGTTCACCATCATGACACACTGACAGTCTTTCGATGAGTTTTTCGAACAGTTTATGCGTCCTTCATCTTAAGCTGGCATCAACAACAGTACGACGCCGTCATTTGACATTTGTCCGCGTTGATCTTATGTTTTGCATTTTCTTGTTTGTGCGGTGTGAACAGTGAAAATGAAAAGAAGAAATCACAACCGCATGCCAACATTTTCGGTCAGGGCCAATCAGTCGGCAAGACTGCACAACAATTTCGGCGATCGCGGGCACCAGAGATGTCTGAATGGAGGAAATAATGCCAATCCACGCCAATATTCGGCTATCACGTCCATTGCGGATCCGACACTCAATCTGCAATTGTCATCGAAAACACCATCTGCACCTCATCTGCCAGAACCACGAGATGAGTTGGACAGCTTTTTCCATCGCATCGCCGACACCATGAGATGCTTCCCAAAGTATGAAATCGCCAAAATTAAATTGCAAATCAGCACAATTGTGGGCGAAACCGAAGTGAAACTGAGTTGTCCACCGCAGGATCGACCACCATTGGTCTACATACCGGCAACGAAGAGAACCAATACAACAGACGGCTTAATACAGCACATTCACAGGAAATCCAGCGAGAATCAAACGATTGCCGACAAATCATTTCTGATCATCGCGACCAAGGATGCAAGAGGAGTGGTTCACGATCTTACCATCGATGACCAGAATGTTACTAGTGTCTTCGACCAAAAAATGTAATCGAGAACGAAAATGAACGTCTGCAAACGTCCGAAATAAAATATTTGCACATAAATGAGGTATTTTTCACTTTTGGAACACTCAAGCATTTCGGCAAACCAGGGTTGTAGCCAACGGTCCAACGTCATCGCGCAATGGTAAATACCACATAGTAGGTACTTCTCACGGGCCAATTACGCTCGTCCCGATTCAGACTTCGGGCGAATGTGTTTCTAATTTTGAGCGCATTTGCCGCACCACTCTGGCCTTGAACTGTTCGAACAAATCTATCGGGAGCACGGAAGTGAATTCGGAATGTTCAGACGTCAACTTCAAATCGACACCAGCGTACACACGGACTGAATGGCTGTGCAAATGACAATAAATTTCGAGTGGACCTCGTTCCATTGCATGTAATCAGGAGTAATCTTGTCGTAATGACATCATTTGAGCAAACTACAGAAGAGGCAATCGCAACCAAATCCACGTTCAAAATGCAATAAATCATCGAAAATATAACTGCTGCGTTCATTGTTATGGCAGCCAATTTTCCATTTATTTATACCATTTAAGCACGTCCACACGCCTGAAAAATGCGAGAATTCGGTTTCTCTTTGTCTCCATTTTAGTTTCGTCTCAGCGGAGCAAACAGCACATAGTAAAATTAAATTTTTTCCCTTTTTACATATATATAAATTCAGCGTAACAGACATGCACTTCGTCATCGTGTAGCGTAAACAAAAATATACGTCGAACGAGCGCCGAGATAATTGAATTGGTCGGCATGGCAATGGGATCTGAAGTGAATCCGGCTATCAAATGTAATGCACGGAAAATGCAAAGTAAATAGGAGCGTCGAGCACATAAGGAGGGGTTCATGTCACAATTGTTTCCACATTCAAATCGGCTCCCGTATGGGCTTCGGCTCGTGCACGTTCCTCGACTGGTGCCGACTTGTGAAATTATACATGCGATATTTACACATTGTTTGCATGTAACAAAAGGGCCTGCCATTACATATTGCGACTCTACTCTAAATCATATCAATATCACTTTTCAAGGATTTTTATCTCCGCTCAATGTGCGACACAACACAATACGGCCTCTGGAGGTAGACGCAGTATATATTATTTATTATTATTACTAAAAACTACAACAAGAATATTACACGCTCGCATTAGGCAT
>JANTFB010113644.1:0-11964 GCA_026546635.1 Porricondyla nigripennis | reverse complement strand
GAACGGGCAATTTTCTAAGAGATGATAAAATGCTTTGTCGTCATTATTAAATTCCAAAATGTAAAATATTCTCTTTCACACAATAGGAATATGCTTTAACCGTGGCGAAGCTGTGTTCGTCCATTATATTGGATGAAATCGATACGGTTGCGATGCGGTCTTCTGGTTCGAAACGATGCTTCCGGCAGATTATAAAGTTGACTATTGAACATGAACACATGTGGAATTAACTCAAAAACGAAAAATTATTGAGGATTCAGGTACAGTGGAGCAGATCAAAGCACATTAACGCTGTCATCCAAAATGTCCCTTCACCCTACGATGGCACTGACATAAAACAAGACCTATAGTAGATGAGCAGAAAGATTCGATAGCTCTGATGTTCTACAATTCCATCTTCAGAATATTTTTTTGTTTCAATAAATCCACTATAACTTTTCCCCGATTATTTTTGTGCCACCCGATTGCTCGTTCATTCGCTCGCTCGCTAGTTCGTACACTCAACAACGACTGTCGTCCATAATTAATATCAAGACATCTTCCGGTGGATCCGCAGCTTTGCAATCGCTACTAATGCGAATGTCACACGTCATCCGATCCATAATCAACGCAAAAGTTTATGTTGCGCACCCGCGTATGCACAACGCCTCCAGTAATTAGAGAAACGAAAACCCTTGTTAAATACCAAATATAATTGAAGAAGATAAATGAGATTGTTCCAAGGCATTGACAATGTTCAGCTGCTTGGCAAAATTGCTCTCTCCGTACGGCAGTGTACGATGTGGCTCGAATGAGATAAAAAAAGTCTCATTTTTCCATACCGAAAAATCGAATTATGGCGTTAAACTGTCTGTTGTGCGTGCGAGTGTATTTTCCCGCCGCTTTGCCCCGACGAAATGCCATTAAAAGACTAAAAGCTTTCTACGAAAATCAAAACCAATATAATTTGATCGTGTGCATGGTCGGTCGACAGTCGTTACAGTGTGACACAGACAAAAACGAGGAGAGCGGGACGAAATATAATTTCATTCAAATGCGACACAATAGTGAAAGCCGAGTAAATGGCACATAATTTGTGTATCGTATGTGTGCAATCAATGGGGATGCATAGTGCAGGGTGCACGAATTGGATAAGGAAGAAGGGGTAATGCGTTTATTCTTCCTCGTTTTTTTTCTTTTTCGTTTCTGTCGAAACACGAAACCATTTCAACGGCCGACGACGACAATTTCGCTCGTTGTACGAATGACGAGTCAACTGAAATGTAATTCAAATGCATTATCGCGGCGGTGTGTGAATAGGGAACTCACTACTATACTGAATATATATATTTATTAAATGCATTCGAGGCGACTGTAAATATCTGGCTGGCGCGTGCCGGACGCAAAAGGATCGTACTGTTGTTCGGGAAGAGCAATTAAAGCATTAATACAGTGACGTGAGGCGACTTGTTTTCGCTCGCTTTTCCGGAGTCGGAGCGGAATTTCTGGTGCACAAGACCAGTGTGGAAATCGAATACGTGCAACTGTGCAAAAAGCGTGGTCGCGTCCACATCGCATACTTTGGCCGTAAATATGGCAGCCGCTCGAACGCTGATGCTGGAACATATTGTATCATCGAGTATGCGAAGACGTCTGCCTGAAACGTGCTCAGAATTCATCCAAGAAAATAATGGAAATGCCTATGCTGACGCCACTTACGTCGACGACAATGGTCATGGGCAAATAACCAATTTTGCTTCAGCGTTGCATCTCACACCCACGTCTCCACTTCCGCTTCATATTTTGACCGAATCGCTTATGATATTTTCGTGCCGCAAAAGATGTTGAGTAGGTCAATCATATTCGTGACGTATGTAGACGATGTCAGCAAAAAGGAAACAAATGGAATTGAGTCTCGCGTGCCAATCGGATTCGAAACTTCCTGCGACTTCAGGACGAGAACCAGCAAACTCAAATGAAAATTGCTTTCGATTTAAATTTCTATTTTTTGTAACAGAAAATCCCGTAAAACCCATTAATTACAAACGAGTTTGCCCGAATCGTTCGAAGGATATAAAAGTACAATGCGTAAATTTGATGTCAGCTTAAGATAACACTAATAGAATGAAATCGCACTGCTTTCGTTGCTCCCTCGCCAGCTATCCAAAGTCCGGCGTCAGAGCGTATTTGAACGGCAAATATCCGCTCGGATTCGGAGATAACATCACAACGGTATAAAATGCTACACTTTATCTATTCTCGCGCATTTCACCCTCGTCCATTGCTCGCTCGCAACGAATCGCACCAATTTATCGCTGCAATGGACGACAATCTCAAGTCGTCTGGGCGGCCATTAAACGAGAACAAAACGGAAATTGTTTAAGGAATAAATGCAGTGACGGGTGAAGGTGCGACAATGAGAGAACTATGCAGTCGACAATGTGATAAATGGTCGTGAGCGTCCGCGTGGGAGTCCATCTCGTTTTCCATCTTCATTCGGGTGTCTAATTCAATATCCTTCGTCGATTTTTCCCTTTTGGAAAATTTCAAGAAAGCTTTTATCCTTGGCAATTGGAAGAAATGGAGACATCCGTGGGAATGTAATGAGGGGAAGGCGCTCACGGCTGACATGAGGCTGACTTCGTTAGCAGTCGAAAATCTCAGTTAGTAAATTTCGCATGAGAAACATCCGTAAATTGCAATTCGAAATGTAGTATCAAATTTGGTTGACTTCAATGGAATGAAAAGTTGCATCACGGCCCGTCACATCATCAACCACATTGTGCGTAACATTTCAATATGTTCTCATGGGAAATCAGCTAGTCGCGTGCATATAATGATATGTCTGCATGTCTCGAGCGATGAGATGTAGGTTGATTCACAAACAGATATCTTTTCATGATTCGTACGAATCGTCGGTGGCGTCACGATGTGATTGATATTGCTCCACATTTTCCGTATCTAACTCGAATTTCGATGAACATTCACTTCTCACCGCCGCTCACGGATCTCTAGGAAATTTTCGTTTTTGAATTTGAACTGTTCGGTGCATTCTGGATTTTGGTGCGAATAGATTTAAAGTCGGCAATTGACTAGTGAACATGAAGAGAAGAGTTGCGTAATTCTCTCCAACGGTTTATCAAATTGGATTTCGTCATTCAGTTCATACGAATAGAATAAAATATAAATGTGCGTTACGCGCAAATGGGTTCAGCAGTTTTTGGGCACCACATTTTCGGGAAATGGGCACCACAATTTTTTGGCACCACAATCAAACACTCGAAAGAGACCCTTCCAGGAAATCCTCGAGTGGATATCATTGCGCAGTAAAGGTACTGCGAATCCAGCGACAGTCGATAATCTCCAGCGAACAAACATAATCTCAACCTGCCCGAATGAATGGAAAGAAGAGCATCCGAGATGATAAGGAAAATTGACGTCAAACGTGTAATATGAACATGATTCCAGCTAAACTAATTGAACATTATCATCAATTCGTTAGAATTGATAAAACGATAGAAAAAGTTGAGAAGGAAACTGCCGCTATCGGCCCTAATGACGTATATAAAGCGAACGCAATATGGAAACAAACTCAGTTCACTCCTTGGCCGATTCTACACGAAACGATGGCTTTTTCTTATGTAACGGGATTATTTTTCTTGGCCGTGGTCATTTCTGTCTGCTTGGCAGAAGAAAATGTGAGTTTTTATTCGCCATTCGTTCGAATCTCGATCCATCACAATATTTGCTTCCACAGTTTTTGGACCGAATTCCCGGCGGTATCTGGGCTAACGAAGGACAGTATCCATACCACGTATCGATCGTATCCAGATCATCACAATCTGGACAGCTGAACCTTTGCAGCGGTGTGTTGATTGCCCGGGAGTGGGTTCTGACATCGGCTGCTTGCGTCGTACGATCGGACCGGTTCCAACTTCGCGCCTCTTCAGTGAATTTCTACACAGGCGGAGAGGTCGACCAAAGCATAGGAGTGCACGTACATCCGCGATACAACCCTGCCACCCAACAAAATAATTTTGGTCTGATCGAATCTAAGCAATCGTTTAGTGGAAACCCCATTCCGTTTTTACCGGTCAATTCCAATTTGGTTTTGAGTGGTCGACAATCGGTTATCACTGGATGGGGTCTGACATCGTACCGTGAACTTTCGCCTGTTCTTCGCTACACCAGCGGAACCATTTTAACGGACCCCAATTGCAGATACAATTTCCAAAATGTATCGAGTAATAGCGCTTATTTGTGTGCGAAGTTCAACGGAGAACGCGGATGTGCTGGTGACACTGGATCGCCATTAATTATTCACAATAAGACTTCACATGTCTTGGTTGGTATCGCATCATTCGATTCCCAAAATCTAACATGTCAAAACTCCATCACATTGTTTGCCGGCCTCTCGACGGACGTTCGCAAATGGATCAAAGATATTTCCAGCGTCTCTGCCTAGATTTCGATATAATAAGACTGTTGCAGAATCCGTATGATCGATTCATTAAATTTTACTGGCTTTTTTCATTTGCATGGATAAAATGATGTGCGCACGTTGTTCAATTGATCCATACACATTATTTTCGAATACATGATGCAATGGCGACAAAATTAGATATAGAATCAATCCATGTTTTTTCTTCTTCTGAAATTTACTTTTCCTACGCTGCGAATACATCTGATAATTTCTATTGGGTTTAGGTGCTGCCTGCGTCCGATCCAGGGTGGTATGGTTTTTTTGCCGCTAATTTCAGCTGCTAGCCAGCATTCAATTCTTTACCTCGCGATTTGTATATCTTGTATCCGTTCCTAGACTGACTGATACGAGCATGTATGATTGTATACGTCAGTGCGTGTGTAATTAGTTAGCTGTGGACCAGCTGAATTCATACATTCTCGAGAATGTATTCGTATTCATTTACGTTTAGAGATCGAACTCGTATTGATTTAGTCGGTCGGCCTAGATTAATCCAGTGTAGACAAGTGTAGATGATGTATTTTACAGTGTACGTGGATTCACGTACGTTTTCGTCGTCCTGAATAGGTGGAACCGAGACTACGAGGGATATCGATGAAAAACTTACCTTTACCGGCAATCAAATGAACATGTTTGTATAGGTCTACTCACGATTAGATTACGTTTATTGATGAAAAAATTAGGCAACGAAGATCTACTTGGGAATTTTCAGTTCATAGATACAGATGTATCATTTTCATTTCGTTCCAGTTGGGTAACAAAATTAGAACGGGCGTTAGAACATATGGCGGAGGGGTTCTTAACTAGTCAAAAGCTTTTCATCGATATTTTTTGACGACAATAGTTGACACCTTAATCGAGCTCATCGATATGATGTATTTTTTACTTTGGACCTGAATATATGCAATATGAAAACGATAGAACGAGGTCTTATGAGCCTTAATATTGACATTCGCTCGACCTCAGCCGGCAAGCATTTAATTGTCACTTATCGGGCATTTATTTTATCAATCGCCAAAAAAGAAAGAAATCAATGTGAACAAACAAACAAAGAAATAAAGATAATGATTGAAGCAGATAGGCTTTTCTTAATGATTCATGCCTTTGAAATGCTTCCACCATATATTATCATCCGTTTTGACCGATACACTAATTTTACAGAAAAACAACATAACGACTGACAATGACAAATGATAATCAACGAAAGTGCCAATAATAAACAGAATATTTACCAAAACATGCACCGGCGACTTCGAAACATTGTGTTGTCCTGACCTTTCAGCGCCCACATACAGACGGCAGCTTGAGGTCATTTCATTGTGCACAAGATTCATTGATTTATGTCGTTCTCTTGACACGGTAAATGAATGCTCTATACTTCCAATAGGAGAAAAAGGAAAAGATTTTTAAAAAAATCTGCAAAAATATGTCCCGGCCAGCGCAACTGAATAAATGAGACAACGCTCGAGTAAGCGTATCCAAAAATGATATAAACCATTCTCTGATTCATATTTACATCAAGATCGAGCGCCGTGGTATGTTGCCAGTTGACATCTGTGCAGCACTTCAACGCAAATATCACATGGGCACCAGATATAGACGTTTAGCGTAGAACTGGGGTGCCAAGCGTCCGGCGCAGGTCACGTCAGGTCGCATGAAAGTCGAAAACGACAATTTCTGACTCTTTGAGTCTCGATATTTCACGCTGAGCTATCATATATACACGCATATCGCATTGTATATTGACGAACAGTCTAAAAAACACAATGATTCATTTGGAAAATGTTGCAATCGAGAACAAATGCATTAAAACAACAAAAATGTATAAGATAATGATATCAATGCGTCAGTCACCTTTACCAACTCCTACAATAATTGAGACGCTATCAGATTTTCAAAAACATTGCGCATTCCTATCGCTGCCAATCAAACATATAAAAGCAGCCTTAATTCAGTATAGAAATCAGTCGAAGAAAGAATTTTGAACAGAACAATGGCTAAAATAACAAGTCTATTGCTCCTGGCCGTGGTAATTTCGCTGTGCTCGGCGGAAGCAGAAGAAAGTGTGAGTTGAATATCGCTATTTGCTTCTTCCACAATTCGTGAAATGTTCTTTTTCCACAGTTCTCCGACCGCATCAACAATGGCCGCTGGGCATACACTTCGGAATTTCTGTACCAAGTGGCGATCGTACCCAGATCACCACAGAGCAATCGCACATTGGTTTGCAGTGGTGCAATCATTGCATCTGAATGGGTGTTGACATCGGCCGCTTGCGTTTCACGATCAAAAGAGTTTGAACTGCGCTCCAATTCAGTGAATTTTTATACGGGAGGCAATTTCACTCTCAGCCATGCTGCCTACGCTCATCCTCAATTCGATCCAGTCGCCCAATTGAATAATTTCGGTCTGATCCGCGCTAAACGTCTGGTTGGAAGTATTGTCAAGCTTCTACCGATCAGCCCCAATATAGTGCTAGACGGTCGACGGTCAGTTGTCACAGGATGGGGTTTGATTTACGGCGGACAATCACCTATTCTCCAATATTCCATTGGAAGAATTTTGGATCCGAACAATAGCAAATGTCGCGAAAATTTCGGAAATCGTACACGATTATGTGCAACATTCCGTGGACAACGTGGCTGTGCTGGTGACACTGGCTCGCCATTAGTTATTGAGGTGGAGAGTACCAATTTCTTGGTCGGCGTCGCCTCTTTCACTTCCAGATACGGGGGTTGTGCAGGATCGACCTCATTGTTTGCTGACCTTACTCCAGTTGTACGCAAATGGATCACCGCAGTTTCCGGAGTTTCGGCATGATTTCTCCCAAATCATAACTCAAAATACCATATGAGACAGCTTCGGTACGAATGAAGCATCAATGGAACAATCCAAGCATCAAAAAATTAGTTGAAGCATCAATAAAAAAGCTCGAACTAAATTTCAATTGTGCAACACTTTTGCGCCGATAAAATTGCCCTTGAAAAGTTTCACAGAGCATTGTCATCTACAGCGATTTGCGATATAGGTGCGATCACTAGTAGCGGTGAAAACTAGGAACTCTAGCCTCGTTTTTGTCATAACATTTTCTTTCGATCATATGCTCAAGCTCGTAACAATAAACGGGAACTTCTACACGCTGCTCGCTGCTCCTTATCAATTGGCGAGAACGTGCGCACCATTTTGAATCGTTTGGTAGTGTGTGTGAGACGATGATGCCTCGATTCGCTTTAGTTCTCGAATGGATTTGGGTATGAATGGAAACTATTATCTAAGCATATTAGGAGGGGCATCGACAATGATCTAATTGTAGGTGTATGGAACTCTTATTAAGGTAGACTTCGGAGTTTTAATGAATCTCTATCAAGGATATGTAGGATGGAAGCGCCTGGAGTCGAAAGTATGCCATTTAAAACAATAACTACCCGGCCATTAAATCGAAAAAGCGGACATTTCCAAAAATGATTGGCATCCCCAAAAAAGTTAACTAATTGAATTTGAGATTTCGGAAAGGCTCAGAGACGGGCTATCAAAAAGCTTCAGGGTGGCAGCGCTTCTATTTTTTGAAATGGTGTTGCCATCGCAAAAGTGTAAAAATACTAGACCATCACGAAAATGGCTGCAATTTCCGTAATAATTGATTGACGATTATTTATCATATCCAGCTTGTCGGGAAGGTGAAGGTTGCAGCTATCCTTTTTATCCGGTAATAGTTTTCATTTTCGAAACAATGTTTCCGTGGCAACAAAAAATAGTGGGAATCCTCAACTATGGCAACACTATTTCAAAACTGAAAAGTGTTACTTCACTGACATAAATGGATATTAGAGACAGTATCTTCCCAATACAACAAGCTATTGTTGATAACCGTAGTATCTTCATTTTTGTGAAAATGGCCGCCGTTTATGTAAAACTCCATTTTGTCGTCTTGTCGGTCCAAATGATCGAAACGGCATTCAACTGGTTAACCAATGTCAAATATGCTTCGATTTTGGTAACATCGTCTCAAGCGAACGCCTCTTGAAGAAATCAAGTTGACGTCGTTTACCCATTGTGAACATGTGAACTAATCGAAAGACTGAGCAAGCTCACGAAGTCACGACCACCATAGAAGAAGAAAGAAGCGCACCTGACGACGGCGGTTGATGTGCTCGGCACAAAAGCGCGACCTCCATTAAAACGTGGATTTTCGAGGTCTCTTGGAGACTTATCGAGTAAAGGCGAGAGAAAATATTGCTTTTTTTCCATTTTTATAATGCTGTCAAACAACCCCACCAGATGGATGCTTCACCGGAGATGGTGAAAACCTATAGGAACCATCCTAGTGGATCCAGGATCCTTGCTCATGACAGGAAGAACCAAACTACGAAACTAATATAACGCTATCAGTTTTTCAGAATTGATATATCGATAATTTGTCAGAATATTTTTTCCCCATCGATGAGCACTTTTCGGATATATTTTTGTTCGGAGAAATCCAATATCAAGGGCGCTCCTGAGGAATTTTCAAAAAATAAGAATGCAATTGAAGGCTATTAAATTTTTTAAAAAATCAATTTCATTGAGTATCTCACTGTCACAGCTGCCAACGTTATCCCGGGGACTCCAAAATTGGGTTTATATTCAAATGTTCAGGACGAGTCGAACGTATACAAGCCTTTCCCATTGCTCATGTATGGAATTCATAAGCCGTTGGCATTTAGCACACTTTTTAGCTAATTGGAAAAAAGTAAATGAAGAAAAACGCAAACGCGACGCCGTACATTGCACCTATTCAATGTTTGTTAAATGAACGTTTCACGTGCAAGCGCACCGACGATGGCCTGCGTGTAATGTTCGTGAAATTTATTGTGCTCCGTCGCCCAACGCAACACACTCGAACGTTCTGCCTCGAATGCTGCGCGTGCTGCAACATAGTCGTATTTTGCATAAAAAGGGTCTTTGGTATGCGGCCATCCCAAATGATGTTCGAGTTCAATTTGAATTGCGTTCGAAGTGGAATGACGGCAATTTTAAAGTGAGCATTAGACATTGCTGGCTACGGGAACGGTGCCAAAACAATGGAATCAATATTATTATTGTTATTATTATTTGTTGAGTCGGCAACAATTTTATGGACGCGCGCGTGCATAATTTATTCATTCAAATAAATTTGTTCCGCTGATCCATCGATTCAGCGGCAATGTTGAGTGCTACACGAGCTGCATAATCAAGTTGTTCGCTAGGATTTGTCTTCGTGATGCAACCAATACCCACGAAGTCGATGGTTTCCCCCTGCTCTTGCCTGGTGCCGCGAACACTGTATACGACCAATGTTCGATCCACAGCCGCCTCCGAAGGGTAAACTATTCTGTTTCACTTTTTCACATTTGTTCATATATAGGACAATATCTATGTGAGCGTGATGGAGATCTGCCAAATTTATTGCGATTTTTTCGTATTGTATGATGCTGACAGACGCCGCGCCACTATGACGCGAGTCTCGCCAGATAGTCTCTACTTGAGTCATCGGGGATAATAACCTTTTATATAGTCAAAGTTCGCGACCGACAGCATTGAAAAGACTCGGTGGCGCCAATGAGTCCAGTTCACAGCAGCCCATTCAATTCTGACGATTGCAACAATAACAACTACTTTAACTGATGTGATAAATGAAAAAAATGCTTCCGATGATTTCGCCCTCCATACACTCGGAGCGACTGTGGGTGGCATTGGCTGTCTGGCAAACACAGAACGTGAACTCGATGAAATGAATTGTGGGGAATACTCAGTTACAGCATTGAATTGTACGGGTGTCGACCAGCAAACACCACATAATCTTTGCATCTTTGGTGTGCGCACAATTCATATGAATTCGGTTCATATTGATTCGATTTCACTGAGATCTTTCGTGCATTGCCGATATATTTCGAGCTGTTTGAGCACATACAAATACGGCAGTTTATAGAATCGGCACGTTCGTCAACACGGTTCCGTGTGAAAATCGGTAAAAAAAAGTATTTATTTGCATTGCGTGGAAGAATCAGGAAAGATAAGGGCTTCAAACCGATTCGAAGAGGTTCGGCTGTTGTTTCTATTATTTTCAACGCAATTTTCATTCATAAACTCCACCTACGACGGGGCTCGCGGACGTGAAGTGATTTTTCTGTCGGCGAAAATTTCAATGTGCGTTACTAGCAAACAAAGTGCGCTCTCTGAAGAAGCGGAGCCGCTAATCAAATCGAGACAAACGCATTCGGCTACAAATGATGAGCTGATTATGGTTGCCGACTCAAATCGGATTATTCGCTGATTGAATCATCATTATTTTCGCTGCTCCTCGTACAGTCAATGCCGGTCGAGACGTGCCCCATGACAATTATCAGTCGTGAAATCCAATACCGAACCGACTGAAACACTTTCTACCGCATCTTCGTGCCGCTTTTTTCCTCTCGTTTCGAACGCAATGAATTCTATTATATATTTCTTTCCATCATTGGCGTTTCTTTTCTGCGGCGACATTAGCGATCTAATATTTCTTTCGTTTTTTTCTCTTCTTTCTCCACTTTTATCGTCTTCATCATTCAGAGTCAGGCCACGTTGAAATCGTCCCCTTTCGCATTTTTACAACTTTTTCTTTCATTCGACGACTTCTTTTCCGCTTCACACAGTCAAAGAGTCACAGTAGAAAAGTACAGCCGCCGTTGAAACGGAATGCCAAAAACAAGAAAAATGTCTCACTTCATTCACAACGTTCGCAGTGTATGTGGGGATGAAATCGTTGCTTGCGACCGAAATAAAAATGTTGGCTCTGAATGCGAGCATTGATTGATACGGCTAACGGGTTTCAAGATGTATTCACATTAAGCGACTGATACGAAACGATAACAGATGAAAAATTACGTTTAAATGTAAGAATTATGTAACAAAAGTGGATTTTTCCCCCCGATCGCCCGAACGTAGGGTTACCGTTACACATTCCAAATGAAGTAAGTGAATTGCTCCCTGATGCTGTTTCTCCTCGTTTTTTTCTTATTTTCCCGTTGTTTTGCTTGACACATTGAATTGATTGAATATCATGTGCGACGAAATTCGTCAAGAGTGAGTGCCATATGCATTGTAGTACTCACATTTGGTTTCTGTGTCAAATTGGCTTCGGTTGGGAAACATTTATCTCAAACCGATTCGATCTCGATTTTTCAACGATTGAAGATTTTGTCGGCGGGTCGGGTCATAGTTCGATTCCTAATGTATTGAAAAATGAGATATATATAATTCGCCACGCATCGTCTTCGATCCACACGAGGAAATTATTCTTTTTTGGTTCGGGTTTTACCCTGTTTCGCATGTGTTCCATTGTTGCGATTTGAATGTGTGCGTCTGCACTACGAATTCAAAAGTTTACGTTTCGATTGTTTGATGGAAATGAAACAACAACAACGAGCCAACTCGAAATGGAGACTCGACAAAATTCGAGTATTTTAATCATGTTAATGGCATCGAAGCATTGTATTTTTCGTTGT
>JANTFB010113311.1:0-11987 GCA_026546635.1 Porricondyla nigripennis | reverse complement strand
GATCACCGCATAGTTTTCGCGTTCATCATCTGCGTGCGTTGCATACACTTTCGGATATGTCAATAATGTGTCGTCCGCCGTCAATCCTTTCTGCCGTTGAAATTCGACGAACGCAGGTAGCACGTGTGTGTACAAATAAATTTCACGTTTGAACAGTAGCGCTGACTGGAAACTGTCGCGACATTCCTTACTCGCTGGTGATGATTTGCACATCAAATGTAATGACTCGATATTTGAACTCTGATCGTCGCTCTCCCGTTCGCCAGTCAATTCAATCGCAACCAACACACCGTGGATATTTTCGCCGTGACTTGAACCCGACTGGGCGATGATTTCATATCTGCGGAAACCTTCGTCACGTGCGATGTCGTCCAACATTCTGCTGATGTACTCGGGCAGCTGCATTCTGGCCGATAGCGATTCCGTTGACTCTATTTTTTCGCGTTGACGTTTAGAATTTATTTATAAATTGGTTGCGATCAACGCAAGAACCGAATCAATACTGATGAAGTGATGAACGTGAATTCGGTTAAAGACGGTACTTATATAACTCGAAATGTGCGCTCGAACGTTGTGCGCAATTGATGACTTTAAAGTAGCGTGCCTAGGGTGGACCGATAACTATAACTATAACTAACAATGTTTTCTTTCTAAGCGAATTGGACGATTTCCGTGTTAATCTTTCTCCTAACTTTGGGTGTTCCGTTTTGCTTCTCAATTCCATCGCGAGTGACAAATGAGGAGGATTCGCAAATATCACGCGACAATAGAGGGTAATGATTCGATTGCATTCTGCAGCATGAGATAATTGTACGTTCGAAAACGAAGGAGGGAAAGGTGGGAATCGTTGACTTTTGGATGAATACAGACAGGTATGCTATCTTCACCCATTCAGGTGAGTGGTGACACAAGCAATTTTCTTCGCCTCTCTGAACCGCGAGATGCGGACGATTAAATTTTAGCTCATGAGTAATGCAAACATTGTTGCGTCGAGTCGGTCCAGTCTATTCGATACCCCCCTATACTACACTGCGTATGGCATGATGAATGAGCAAACGTTTGACAAACATGTTAATACTAATTACCGCCGTGTAATGCCCTTTATCGAATGATAAGGTGATAAGATGTGCATTGTTCGTCCGGTTCGAGTATCTCTGTGCATCCATATGTTTGCTGTTCATGTATTCGGTCCTCACGTATCTACATCTATACTCACATAAATGGCGTGTTTAGCGAATAAGAGGCTGAAATTCGCATTTCTGTCGATAGATTTCTTTTCATGGGCTCCTTATAAACCACTCGATCAATATGACGTCACGAGCGAGTTGAATCCATTCGATTTGGCACTAACGCGTCCCATTCGAAATTGTGTTTGTGTGGCGCCTGCGAGATGAAAGTGACTCAGGCGAATTATTGCCATTCATTCGTTGTAATCCATCAAAAAGAAATATGATTCGATGAAATGCGAACGGCACTGCTAGCGATCGACGTATTATTCGATTGTGAATAATGAATGTACAAGTACATTGTACTTGTACAGCTACACTTTGTACTGCCAGCTTGCTCTGTCCGAAAAAAATCGTTATCGAGCGTCCAGCATTATGCACAATCTCTGCAGTTTCCGGCTGAAAAGTTACCCGTTCGCAACACACACACAAATGAGCAGCGAGGCTCAGACTTCGGTTGAGATTCGATATAATTCAATGCGAGAGTTGGAACGCATTCAGTTTGAGTGGCTCTCGGAGAGCAAATAATTTACTCCGCAAGCTTCGGATCGAATAATTCCTGAAACTCTATCGTGCCGTTTAACGTGTAAATTACCGTTCGTGTGAATATGTTGCGCAATAAAAGTGGAAGGAATGGTCCCGTCGGTGTTATTGCGACCATCGAAAAAATGCTGCTCTGGCTGCTCTTTGTCTCTGTTTTCACGAGCGGCACTGCGAATGGCATCGACGCCGACAAGAAATACAATTTCTCTTACGCAGGCTAGTCGAACAATCGATTTTATCTGATCGATAGCATCATCCCATTAGTTCTTCTTTCCGACACAGATTTGGAATTCTGCAAAGAATACGACACAAAATTCGGTTACAGCTACCACGATTATTTTGCCATCGAAAATATGACGACCGCCGAGAATGCGGGTGAAATGGTGCGATTGAATGTATTCGTTCTGGCTGCCAGAGATGCCCACATTTTGTTGTCACCGACCGATCGACAAGACAAGATCACGGCAGTCTATGAAATTGGTAAAATCGTTCGAATCGAAACGCAAGAACAGAAATGTAAACAGTTGCGAGTGGGAGGGATGAATGCATGCGTTTTGTGTTTTTTCTTCGTCTCTGTGCAGTGATCGGGGCCGGCGGTAATACGTTCGCTGAAATTCGACGTCAACGCCAGACACAACCGTTGCGCACCATTCGCATTAAAAACATTTTGTCCGCGATCAATCCACTGCCGCTCACCATTCGCATCACCGTCGACGGACTGATTGACGTTCGCATCACCGGACAATCGAATCCAATCATTAATGCGACCGACGCAAATCCACTCCCGATCAAGTACATCAGTTTTTCGTCGTGGGGCAACACCGAAGGCAAGTGGTTTTACGATTGTGCGGGCGACAAGGATGATCGACTCGATGCGGTTCTGATCCGCGACCGCAGTGCCATACAAATATTCCGGGAAGCATTGTTCGCCGAATATGACATCAATGTTGTGCCGATGAATTTGAGCCGTGTCGCTTGGTCATTCCAATTGAAGTATGCCGATTTCGATGACAGGAAATCCCAGATGACAGTGCGCGGCAAATTCAAAGCGGTAATTTCGCGAACTGTCCATTTTCTTAATTCCACAATCCACGTGCGTTGACCATCTCCCCACTTGTAGTCGTGGTACGATCCGAAATTGGTATGGAGTCCACGGGATTTCAGCGATATTCATTCGGTTTCTGTGCATGCAGCAAATGAGAAAATGTGGACACCGCAAATACGGCTGCTCAAGTAAAATTGGTCTTGCCGAACGAGGCGTCTGCTGTGTTTATCAGTTTGTTCACTTCCTTTCCAGCGGCGTGAGCAGCGACTTCAAATCGGTCGATCTCCAGTACTCGGCATCGGTGAATGCAAGCGGGCACATTGCGGCCGAGACGCAAGACGTCAAATTTACGACGTGGTGCAATGGAGTGATCGAGAGTTGGCCAATCGACCGAGTGCAGTGCACGATCGTCATGTTGTTTCACGAGTACACGAACCTAGAATTCAGCGAGGAATCCTTTGAACCACTCGATTCTGAGCAGAGAAACGACGATCGATTCGACTATGACGAAGCGCAGTATCACATTGTCGCAACGGAAACGAACCAAAACCCGAACACTCTGTTCTTCGGCGTGAAAAATAGCGAATGCGAAGAAACTCAATTCAAGTTTTCGATATTGATGGAACGGAATGGAACGTTTTATACGCATCTTTTCGTGACGCCGTTGATGGGTGATGTCTACCACGAATTTCACAGCAGCTGAATCAGGATTGACCAAATCGAAATTTCGTTTCTTGTTCCAGGTGCGACAGTGTTGATTTTGTTATCGTTGTGGGCGGAACGATATGCGCGTGTTGCGTTGAATGCGATTGGGCTGTTGATCGTCACAGGAATGCATATTTTGCTCGCTGAACATGGGCCACACGGTTACGTGCCATCACTTGGTGAGTTGCAATCGGGTGCCCTCGAGACCTACGACGATATGGTCCGCAACCGGAACTCACACTATTCCCTTTCGATGCAGTCATTTATTACAATTGCCTGCTGGCAACCGCCTGGGTGACGTTGTGTTTGTTCATCATGAACTGTTGCATCAAAGAATTCGCTGGCGAAGTTCAGCTACTGTCCGGTGTTCTTAAGCTGCCGTGGCTTCGCTTGGTACTGGGGATGGACGTTTCAAGCGTAAGTTCGCCGCAGACGAAGGACAGGACACACTTTTTTGATTGACGAAATCTTATCTTTCCAGTCGTACGAATATAAAGACCTACTAGACGAACCGTCGCCAAACGAGGATCTGCGGAAGCTCATTGATCGAATTGCATTTCTTCTGTTTTTTTTATTTTTTGCAATTTTCATTGCGTTCATCTAATAAACACGGGAACGGCACTCCCACTCGACGTTCACACTATTCATTTTTTTTGGTCGTTTTCCTAAAATAAACAGCCGACACGAGCACGGATGCGCTGCTCATAAATGATGTTATCGCATTGACCAGAAGCATTCTATCGCCCGACCCGATAATGACTGTATAGCAGCGGGCTGAAAATTGAACGAGTAAAAATTATTTCGGATAAGTTGGAGGGAGAAACGTCATCAGGAATATGCCGTTACCGAATCCAGCGAAGGTCGTCATGAACCAGCTGCTCAGACTGATATTGTCCGCATTCCGTGTTCGTAATATTCCTATCAACTGAATGATGCGACTGGTGGCCGCTGCGACCGGGCAAAAGGGCTGTACATTGAAAAGAAAATTCGGATTCACGTCCGCCTGACGCCCTGACGCGAGGAATCAGCTAAAAAACGGTACTCACGATTAAAAACGCGAGAATGATGGGCGGCAGCATCGCGGTCATAAACAATACAATCGTTATCGCTAGCAAGACACCGAACAGCACCATCTCGACGCTTATCAGCTGATTAAATCGCAGCACGAAGTAGAGAAGAATCGTTTGTTGGACCAGCAACAGTGGATGTTCCAAATAAGATAGCAACGAGTAGCCGAAGCAGTAGTTATACAACGACAATATTGTGTAGCGCAGCACCTCCAAGCCAACCGAAGGTATGCTGAGCCCTGTGCGCCAGATATTTTGAATCGGACTCAATCATACTGGAACAAAAATCGTATTCCGATGTACAAACCTTTGGCACTTCTATTAGATACAACGATCTGGATTTGGGGGATCTTTGAGATGAAACAGATTCCAATCGTGCACACGCTCAAAATATTTGCGGCCACTATGTGAAAAGAAGAGGCGGTCGAACTATCCATGTCGGATGACTCTAAATACTTGTAATTGTGGAAGATATTTGTTTTTGATTTCCCTTCAGCGGTTGTCTGAACCGTACAGAACGTGCGATGATACTGGAGCGTAACCAACCACAGCACAATTGTGATGTAAATGATGATAAAATTATCAATTCGATAGATAAGAGAGGTCAACTCTGCTCATTTTCGTCGCGAGATAATGGGGACTTTTATCTGTCGCTTCTTCTCGTCCAAATCTTTAATTCATGAATTTGAATACTATAAATCTGTGCGAAGTGCTCGACAGTCAGGACTGTTTTCTTTCGATTTGACGCTGGCCGTATCTTCACAGCCTCTCGCCGACCTTATTTGTGTTCGCCCGACTGTTACGAAATTGCTCCATGAAATGAATTGATTCTACACAAATTCGTCTCCCGATTCCACCGGGCTCGTCGGCGGTTGACACTTTCGCCGGCATCGTACGTGATATTCCAATGTTGACGCTTTGTTGAATGTCTGCGGAAAAGAGAATGGATTCATTTACTCGTCCACAGCTCGGAGTGCATGCTCAACGAAGATTGGTGCAGTGTATACCTTAAGACAAATGTCACATTGGTACGGCCGTTCATTGGTATGCGTCCGGCGGTGTGCATAGATCGAGGATTTCTGCGTGTAAGCTTTGGAGCAAATATCGCATTTGAATGGCTTCTCTCCGGTATGTCTTCGCACATGATCTCTGTGGATGGGAAGAAGAGCAATTTCGCTTGAATCTGAATATGTCTTGGGAAAATTTGCCGATTTTCATACGTTCGATATCGTTCGGTGGTGAACATTTCATCGCAATGCGGACATTTCAGCGTCGGTTCGCTGTGCTTCTGTTTCTCGTGATACTTCAAGTAGCTCAGCTGCACGTAACTTTTGCCGCAACCAACGACCGGACACAGAAACGATTGACGCTCCGTTACGTGGGCGGCCTCATGTCGTTGCAATTGCGGACGCGTGAAGAAATTTCGATCGCATTTGCTGCACGGAAACGGGCGTACGTTCAAATGGCGCCTTGTGTGCACTTTCAGTGCCCACTCATTGACAAAGGATTCGCCGCAGTAAGTGCACAATGCCGTTTTGGCCATCGGCATTTTCTTGCATTTCTCACTGCTTGCCCTGTGATGCACCAGCTCGGCGCGATTGTCGAATCCCGAGTAGCATTTTCTGCACAAAAACGACTTGCCTCTCTTCAGCGATTTTATGTGCTCGTCCAATTTCCATGCCCGCTTGAATATCAATTCGCAATGGGTGCATGGGAAAATGCGCGGCGACTTCTTCGCGTGGATCGCTGACGAACGCGTCGGATCGTGAGATCGTTCTATATGTTCTTGGAGGGAGAAGACGTAACGGAAGACCTTATGACAAATGTGGCATTCTTTGGGCACTGGTCGCAGCACTTTATCCACTTTGATCGTTGATCGGGCGTTTCTGATCGGATGAAACCGCTCCAGATGTATTCGGACGTTGGATTTCTTTGACAGTGGTTTCCGGCACACATAGCATATCCATTGCTGGGCGAATTGAGCACGCGGAATCGCGGTCGCCTCTTGTGATCGACTCCACGCTTCGGCCGGACTCAGTGCATGCGCTCGTACCATGTGCTGTCGGAGCGCAAGTCGTTTGGCGTGCCCGCTTTGGCAAATTTCACACGCGAACGAAAACTCTTTGGCTACAGTGGCACGCGCGCCGCTTGATTTGGCCGGTTCCGTCTGTGTCCAGGCCTCGCTTTCCGTTTGCCCATGCACGGTTATCAAATGTGTCTGGAGCTTATGTCGGATCTGATAGGTTTTCTGACAAATTTTGCAGGCGAAATCGCTCCCAATCAATTTCGATTTTCTCCTCTTGCATTTCACTGGCACCGCCGGCTCATGCACGCGATAGAAATGTTCGAAAAGCGATGGCAACACGTCGAAGCTTTTTCTGCACTGATAACACTCTGCCATGGAAATTGTGCGAGCTCTATTGGGATCGGGGCCATTGTTGGCTGCCGTCTGGATTTCGTGGCGTTTCCGTCTGATTCCCTTTGGCAAAAGTGTATCCAATTCAGCAGCACCCATCTCATGCATGCGCATATAATGCACTCGCAGTGTGGTCGGCCGAACGAAGGTGACATTGCACTCCCGGCACGTGACTGGATTGTTATACATTCTGGATTTCCGTGGCGCTTTTCCTTCACGTTGGAAATCGACGTATTCTTGTGCGTCCGCCGGCGACATACGATGCATTTTCTTCATGTGGCCGCGGAGCGTTCCTATTGTGCTGAAGCACTTGTTGCATTTGTAGCACTTGTTCAGATCACTGGACTGTGCTTTGCTTGCTGGCGCATCATCTTCGACATCGGAATGGTTCTCGTCATTATCACTGCAATGATCACTATTTGCGTTACTCGCGGGAGAATCATTGTCCACTTCATATGCATCGGAATCGATCTCTTCTGGGTCGGTCGAGGCAATCGGTGGCCCAACTTCAACCGAATCGGATTGACTGTCACTATCGGGCGAGTCGACGCCAGTTCCAGTCGACACAAACGGCATGACTTCGGACACTTTGGTTACATTTTGTATTGCGAGTTTGTGTACTTTCAGCTGATGCACCACAAGCTCCGTGTACAATTGGCACACCCAGCCGCACATTTTGCACGCTATGCCTGGATGTATTTGGATAAAGTAGTCATTAGTAGATATGCCTCTGTGCTTTGAAAGCCTCGATATTTGACTCACTCATGATTTTTCTTCTTGGGAAAAGAAAATCGGTTTGAGTTTTCGATTCAACATTCCCCCGACGGCGTTAAATACAGCTTAGAACCGTCATCGGCGGTTTGTTTATGTGCCGACGATTCGTACGCAACTTTGAAAGATGAAATGTCACATTTGACACGCAGGGTAAATGCCAAATCGTAATGCTGACAACTTCACGCACCACAATATTTGAATCGCAACAGAAACCGAAAACCGGTACCGGGCAATGGATTTTCGTCCTCGGCACGACGACGGAAAAGCATGGAACACGACGAGGAGCTGAATGAAATCGGCGATACGTTTGGATTGATCTCACATCATGTGGGTGGGAGCGTTTGTTGATTTGTTCGCTGTTCGCCAATTAGTATTAGTCGATGCTATTGCTATTGAGGACTGCCGCTCGTACGCATGCCCATTGCTCGCAAACATTGCCAAGAATGATGTTACGGATAACTGAGGGAACTACTTCGAATGGCCCACTTCGACAGCAATTTCGATCCATCATTATTCGATAACTTCGCCCAGTCTCGTCATGGATTTTGCGCGGCAGAATAGGATAGGTGAAAGGCAGGGCCCGGTAATGATACTGGAATGTAATGAAATAGCTGTGTTTACATTACAATACCATATATCGATACGAGTATTGTAATGCTATGTCGTAATGTCAGCGTATCGATATGTGCACAATTTTGCGGCCATATGTATATCGTCTGAGCTGTCAGCGCATCTGCGAGCTGTCAAATAAAGGACTGGTTCACACCATGAATTATTCTAATTACGTAATATCTAATTATGCATTACGTAATAATATATTTAGTAATTACGTATTCAAGTATTTACGTAATCACGTCATTACGTATTTACGTAATACGTAATTACGTATTACGTATTAGGTAATTTGAACAATCGATGGTGGGAACCAGTGGCTTAGTTGACAGCTCGCGGATACGCTGACAGTTCACCCGACAGAAGATATGGCCGCAAAATTCACGAACTGTCACACTCGTATCGATACGTTCTCGTTACAATACAGGATGCCGATATCATTTGCATACTAATACGAGTATTCAAATCGCGTATCGTAATGACAAAAAAGGGAATTATCGGTCGCTGGTGAAAGGCGCGTTTAGGTTCTTCAAAACATTGATTTGATTTTTTTTTATTTCGCATTTTCTGTTTGACACACTGAGATGACCACTTCAATAGGAACTGACCGGATACACGCACTCAAAAACAGTCCAAAAGTTTAATTTAAATTTGCGTGGACAACATGCGTTCGCATGATCCAATTGGCTTCGACTTTGGCATTGACTTCCACAGTAACAGTTATACATTTATACAGGCAATTATAGTACACATTTCCATTTCGACAATCGCTCCAATTGGCTTGACTCAATAACGGTGGTCGTATCCACTCCAATCCGCCACACAATCATTAACACAATCATTTGCTAGACATAATTTACGTAAATTGGTACAAACGATTCAAAGTAAATCCGATCACAAAATCGAAACAGAACACTGAGCAATGGTACATCGATTATTATTTCCAAAATTGATAATTTATTTCGTTCCCGAGGTGCGTGCGGTCACATGGAGTCGACGTGTGCAATTGTGCATTCGCGTATTTCCCGTCACGCAATTTCCACGCACTTCGAAAGACATTTTCTCGTTTCCACTGGGATTCGATATCCGCATCTACAAATCTTCATCGTTGGAGGAGGGGAAAATGTTTGACGACGACCCTTCGGCCATTTGATAAGGCATCACTTCCAAATCGTCTGCGCTGGCCGGTGTCGTCGATGTAATTGATGTGGTTGCCATTTGCAGGCCGTGGCCATCACGTTGCATTTGCTGGGAATCTGACGTCTCGATTCGCAGATGTGAATTCGTGGGAAGCACTTGCACTGGACCCGATGGCTGCTGCTGCATGTGGAGTACTTGCTGACCGGATCTGGCATCCCATGTGGGATCCCTCGTTCGCCGTTCCTGTGTATGTTGTCTCTGTTGCTCGTGCAATGATGCCATCGAATGGTGCTCCAGATTCGTGACGCTCGTCGTTGACTGCAATTCCATGTACGAAATCAATTCGTCGCTGTGTGGCTGGCTATCGATCTGTTCGATGGCCAAATTGCAATTCAATGGATCGTTGGCATTCGGTGTGCCATTGTCGATTTGTAGAATCGATTGATGGATGCTGGAATTCACACTGGTCGACGTGAAGTTCCCATGCGATTGAGATGTTCGACTCGGTGCGCGTCCCATTGCGTTGTATGGCACAGCCACGTTGACGATCGACGGCAGGAGGCCGTAGCGTGCCATAAGCAATTGTTCGGATACGCGGCGCAGTTCCTCCTGTTGCTGAACGATTAGTTGCTGCAATTCTTCGTGCTTGCGTTGCAATTGATCCTGGATATGTGACTGCGTAGACGTCATCACAATGCCCGGATGCAACAGCTCGGGCAATGGCTACGAGTGAAAGAAATTTTGTTCAATTAAATGGGTGAGGTAGGAGCGAAATGAACGGGAATCCCTCACCTGGATCGATGAGATGACGGCCGCTGTCGGTGGAAATCCACTTGGTAAAACGGGTTGAACGGGAATAGCAGCCAGGTATTGCGACGGATCGATGAATGTCGAGCCAAGCATTTGTGTCGAAGGTTGAATGCATTGTGGCAGCATTTGCGTTGACTGATGGGCACCCAACGAAATGTGCTCACCAATCTGGTCCGCTTGCGGTGATGGATGGATAATGTGCTGTGCGTGCATCGGCGTCGCGGACATTTGCACCGAACTATTATTTCCCGTGTGACTAGTGCTCGCTTTCAAATTTTGTTGATGATGGCTATGGCGTTTTGAGCGCTGAAAATGGAAATGATGTTTGTGAAGGTGCCGAACTTGGCCCCGGCGATAGAAAAAAAAACGAAATTCTAACTCACTGTACTGCATTGGGTCACGAGGGATTGCTTGCTGGCTGGTGAATCGGCGATAAAGGACGTGGAATCGGTCGCATTTCCATCGTAATTCTGATGTCGATTTCGACGCTGGGTCGTTGTCGGCGTTACAGGCGTCACTGCGAATCTATTTCACATTTCGATTGATCAATTCGATTGTTGGCGCAAAAGCAGTAAACTCGCAGACTCACCTCGATATTCGTGAGCTACTGGAGCTCCACGGTGAATTGGCCGCAGGTATGGATGAATCGATCAACAAGATTTTGTCGCACGTGCTGTTTGTAGATTCGTCGATCGCTTTAATGATTTCACTGTCGTCATTGTTGTTTTTGTTCTGGTTCCGCAATTGCTTCATGACATCCGAGTAGCTGATGATGCGATGCGTACAGACGACGAATTCAGGCTTTGAATTCCACTGATGGTACGTTATGTAGAATCGTGTCTGCAGCCAAATCCATTGTTGGCCTTTGGTCAAAAAGCGATAGTAGCAAGACGTTCCTTCGCCCTTCTGCATCACTTTTGCGCACCGCCGGAAAATCGAAACAAAATTTGAGATTAACATGTCGGAACGACTACAGTGATGTGGCATCGATTGCTTACATGTTTCGTGGCACAGCACTACCTTCTCCAAGTCGTCAAAGTGATAGTAATCGTATCCGGATGTGCCCAGCACCTCGAATGGCAAATAGCCAATGATGGGAGGCGCCCGATGATCCAGGAATAGAAATTTCCATTCCAGACTGTGCCGCGACGTGAACTCACTTTTCGTTGAATCGACGACCGACATCTCACGTATCAATTGGGGCGTTTGAATTCGAGTTGTGCCAACGAAAAGTAACCTGGAAAACGAATGCTATTAAGAGCAGGTATGAGTCGTCCAATGGACAGCCGGATCAATTACTTTGAGTCCGTATCGCTGACGTAACGATTATTGCTCGTTGACGGTGTCAGGTCCTCAATGTCGATATCACTTCCTGTGGGGCAAACGAAATGATTGAAAAAGGCTTCCGACAGCATGGTTGACAATGGATCTGGATACTCACGGAAATAACCAACGAAATGAATTAGTTCGAAAGACACGTCTCCCATGTAGTCGACGCCGCCTCTTTTCAAATGGCACGAGAAAGAGATCTGATTCACCGTCGACAGATCGGTTCGTATCGGGTCGATAACAACGCTTGGATTCGACAGCAAACTATACAATTCCGAGTGATCCTCCTCGTAGGCCAAGTCATAAATGGTCATGTTCAG
>JANTFB010113200.1:0-12012 GCA_026546635.1 Porricondyla nigripennis | reverse complement strand
AGGAAATCCACCGGTGGATCAATCGCGGTTCAATTCAGTACGAAATGTTGAACCAAAATTGATCCACCGGTTCACTGAATTCCATTGAAATTTGGTTCATTCGAGCGATCCGAATGGTTTTTCGTAAAAATGTGTCCGGCTGGACCTGCCCGTGAATTCACTCCATAGAATTCCAGAAGACCGGCCAGACGCCACACCGCCACTGACCGAAATCTGCCTTTCGAGGTCGCGTGTTGGATTCGTGAAGACATATTGAATATTCGCGTCTCTCACCACAGGACGATCCGAGTGTTTTTTCGAAAAAATGTATCTGGCTGGACCTGCCCGTGAATTCCTTTCATAGAATTTCAAACGACCAACTGACCAAAATACACATTTCGAATCAGAAATTGGCCTGCGAGGTTGCATTGAATCCGTGACAGCATTGCCAATATTTGCTTCTCTCCCGACCTGCCGATCCGATTAGTTTCCCAAAAAATATGTTGAGCTGGACCGGATCGAGAATTTATTTCATAGAATTTCAAACGACCAACTGACCAAAATACACATTTCGAATCGGAAATTGGCCTGCGACATCGCGATCCGAGTGGTTTTTCGAAAAATAGATCTGGCTGTACCCGATAGGGAATTTAGTCCTTAATAAACGGATCCGTTTGTAAACTAATTCCGTTCCGAAGCGAATCTAGAGAGTCCATCTAACTTCAGCTCTTATTGTTCATTCGATGAATTATTTATTCCGAATTACGTAGGAATAAAATCAACACCAAGACTATAAAGTCTTCTTTTTCTTTTGGTCAATAAAATTTCCACGAGCAGCGTGCTTGAAAAAAGCAGCGAGCGAGCAAAGCAGTGGGCAAGTTGGCAAGCAAAATTGAAAGCTGCTACTGCTGATGAAATTAAGCTCGCTGCTCACTGCTTCCGTGCTGAATGCTCGACTGCTGTCAGGTCTTTGGTTTTGGTTCAACATTTCGTACTGAATTGAACCGCGATTGATCCACCGGTGGATTTCCTTTCCCTGTGTGTGGAGATAGCAGACATTTGTCCTGCTCAGAGCAATCAACTAACGCGTTAATAAAATGGACAGAATCGACTGATCGCTCCCGCGTGAAGGTCTTGAAGTTCTATAACACCATCATGACATGACTAACAGATCAATCCAAACCTACTTTAACATTTGCATGCTGAAGAAAAAAATGTGGCTGACGTCTGTGTGACGACGAAATCCTAGCTCGACTCTCAAACTTCCTGAAAGCGGTTCGCTTCCACCCGAGCACATTTTGGTCACACTTGCTGTGTAGCGAACGAGATTCGATGGGTGAACTCGAAAACTTGAGCATAAGTAGCCGTGGCATGTATAGATTGTATAGTACCTAGACCTAGAGCTACACCTACATTGTTGAATGAAGAAATATGTTTTTTTCGGTGATGTATTTTCATCCGCAGTAATTTCGTGGACAAACAAAATCGTAGTTGTCACAAGTGGAAAAGTTTTCCATTTTTACATTGGCGGCATTCGCACGCGGTAAAACGAAGAAGGCGGGGGGAAAAATGTGTGATGTGAAATGACATTAGATGGGCGCTGCGTCTGCTATTCGTGTGAGTTCGCCTCCCGCTTACACTCTCAATGGCAAAAACCAAGCATGGCTCTGGGTCCAGGCGATGTTGGGATTGGGCCTGTGCTTGGGATGCCGGCGCCACTTCAATATAAAAGCAAATACATCCATCGTGCATGCTATTTTCTCGCATCGGGAAATAAACCCCGTCCGAAATACTCAGCTGGATGGTGAACCGCACTCATGTCGAAACCTGAAAATGGGTTTTCCGCCACCGCACCCACTCACCCACACAGGCTCACAGTCGGGTGGACCAGCGTACGCATGCATTTTGCATTTCCTAAGTGTGTCGGGGGAATGTGGCGGCGAAACGGCCCAAAAGAACACATCGTAACAATCACCATACAAACACGCACATGAATGAATGATCGATTTTTGATCAATGATAAAGTACAACCTTTTCCTCTCGCCCTGAACCATCTGCTTGCGTTGGCGTTCGCGGCTGCTCCGCTATCTGCATGTGAGCGCTCGTGACTGTGTTCCGCATTGCTTCTATCATTGCCGTCGAGCTCAAACTGCGCCACATTAGTTGCACGTTCCACGAACGAAGACCGGCCACGAATACGGGAAAAATTCAAACAAATGATATAAATGGAAGTAGAAAAGAGCCAAACACATTCATTCCAGTGTGAAAAATGCACATGGATTGTGTCATATCGAAACAAAAAAAAAAACGAAAAACGAAAAAATAGCGGCAGCCGAATAGAAGAAAAAAAAACTTTTGCCACATCTCATTTTGTCTCTCTTTTCACCGACACGATAAATCTACGATTCGAATCCACTGACACATCGCATCGCAACGAATCGTCGTTGTCCTCCCATAGACTCTCTCGAACAAAATCGAACATTCACAAATATTAATCGCAGATAAAATATACGAGAAAACTTTGTTTGTGTTTGTTTGCTTTTATGATTGCGAAATCCAACATGGAACAGCCGCACACACACTAAGGCGGATCGCGACCCAGGTAATAGTTTCGAGCCAGCTCGCTAGTTCTTTTGCAACGGAACTTTCCCAACGTGGGAGGATTTTGAAATTTGAAAAAAATAATATATATTTTTGACTCAAATCCGACCACAAAAGATCTGCAGGGGAATCGAATCGGAATATTCGCCAGAGCCGCATACGTCTCCATATTTCGCTCGTAAATATTATTTGACCGGACCGGACCGACTTCGGAATCGTTTCGATTTATTTTTTTGTTCGGGGGTGGGAGGAGGGGAAGGGGAAGGGGGGCTAATAGAATTCCAAAGTCGTTTCTGTTTTTATTCTCCAATCCGCCATAACACACTCACTCACAAACGCCACACAGCTAGTGATAGTCATGGGCTGGGCATGGCTAGTCTATATTCACAACTACGTGCTGCTATTATTCCCAGAACAAATTCAAAGCTATGTGCTCCTTCTCGTGCGTCACTTCTCCGTTCGCACATGCACATGATGCGTGCGCGACGTGTATCACTTCCTCTGCCCCGCTTTTGTCCGCTTCTTTTTATTCCTGTTCGACTGATATTGTCTGTGGTCGAATCGATTCTCTTTTGCATATGGCACAAGATAGATAGAGAGAGAGAGGGCGAGGTGGGGTGAATGCGAGGCGAAGGAGGATGAGTGAGCGGGCACGGCTTGGCTGCACTGTGCAGCTGCCAATGGAGCCAAGTACGCCACCACACAACACATGTAGCACGGCGCTGCCGAAACTAGAATGCGAGTTGTTGTTTGATTTGCTTGCGCGGGCGAGCGAAAAAAAATATTGCAATAATAATGGACAACTGTCGCGCATGGACTGCAGCAAAACAATAATAATAATTCAGGTCGTTTTTGTGCTCGTTCGTATTTGTCAGTTCGGCGGGCGCTCTCGCGTCCCGATTTGAAATTCAAAAATGTCGAACTCGAGTGTTCTTCGAATTTTATTTGGTGTCAGATGGGAGAACGGAACCAGTAAATACGTTCGAAGGGCCGCGTGCACGACATGGGAATTTCCTCGAAAAAAAAGGCGACAACAAATCTGTAGGAGATGTTGTTTGTGTGCGAATATAGTATAGTCCATCATCGTTGGAACGAAGAGTGTTCGAATGCCTACCACGAGACCTTGTGAACAAACGAAAAATATGTGTTTATTCGATTTTCGTGTGACGCTGCGTCGTGTGTGTGCGCGTCGAATTTAATTTATTTCTTGTCATTTTATTGTTACGCTTTTCACCACCAGCAGCACCGCGTGCGCAATCCACCAGGTGAATTCCCATCGCGCAGCACATCTTCGAACGAAAAATACGAAGTACGATACAGACTCTGAGGAAAGGTAATCGAAAATCCAAATTGATTCCACGTGAAGCCATCGTTCCGATGCAATGAAAAATTCTATGTAAATTTGTATTGTTTATGGTGGCTGAACCGGAACGGGATCTAAATCTCACTAGCAATATACTGTCACTGTGCGAGGGATGTGCGGTAGGTGGCAGATGAGAGTGGAGAGAATGAGACGGAGAAGGAAATATCGTGCACAGATTTTCCATTTTCCATTTCGAAAATATAACGAATATTGAAATTCCCTTGTAGTGTGTGGAACTGTGGAGTGTGCGAGATGCGAGCGCAGTGTTCTTCCGTCAAAATCCATCGATGCATATCAAAATTGAATTCATCGAGAGAAGTAGTTTGTCTCGAAAGTGAGCGCATAGCACCGTCGGTTCGTGTATACATTTTATGCATTTGCGCACCCACACGGCCACACACATCACACAGACATTCGGGACGAACGACGAATACGCGATACACGGAGCGTGATGCACACGGAGCGTCGGCAAAGTGCACAGCTCGCGACAGCGAGAGCTGACAAACACATAAATTACGCAGATACGTTAATGCATCAGTGGATAAAAGACAGTTTCGATGTGTGACATCTGAATGATTCGATTTTGGAATTTTTCTGTGTCACTCCGCCATGCCTGCATCATATTTTCCGTGTGCCCGCGACCCTGCCGCACCTGCATGCAGCGGCCCAGTCAGCACAGCTCTATCGATGTGGCGACTCGGATGCTGCGATGCGCGTGTCTCGACCGAAATAAATGACTTAATTTGCTGGCAACAATTTGCATTTTCCACCGAACGAGCGGCGGCTAAATGAACGTGGCGCACATGCACAGTTGTCGTTGCATCGGAATCTTCGAAGTCATCGGTTTTCGGTCGCCCATTCGGCGCTCATTCAATTGTTTTACTCCAATTGTTTCATCGCCGAAAATTTGGCGCCAAATCGTGATGCTCTCGCTCATATCACTGGCAAAATTATAATGCCGACGCAAGCTACTCGACGAGCGACGGCGCGATGGCAGCCGGAACGGAACGCAACAACATTATTATTTCGAGGCGGTTCGTTGACGATGCCGCAAACGGGACGTGTGCTCGGGCTCGCTGCTCGTCGTCATTCTCGATTTTGGAGTATCGCAGAGCCGAAGTGCAATGCCGGCGGACATATTGTCGTTGCAGCGGCACGAGCCGCGTCACTCGAGTGGTGGCGACCGCACACTCCATCTCGGCCCCCTTCGTTCACCCAAGTTTAAATGAAGCGGAAAATGCACAGGGAAAATCCGTTAAATTGATTATTTTGACAGGGAATAAATTGCCGACGCCGTCGTTTGTTCCCGCTCACCGAAGGTGCCGTCTGCCGTCTACAACTGCAATGAAGATTGCACATCTCCATTTAATGAATTAAATACCTGCTGCGTTCGCGATGTGCTCGTCCGTGTGGCCGTGTGGCCGTGCCGTGCGTAATCTGTCGTGTATGCTCGACATTCGTGCGACGGGCGACGCCAATCCATGGAAAAACAATAAGACGAATGCGCTGCGATGAGCATCGAATGGTTCTGGTTCCCACAGTTGGCGCACTTGTGCAGTGTGCCTGTGCACCTCCTGAATAATCAAATTACTTCATATTGAAATTCCGTTCGAAACATCAACCGTGGCGGTTTTGCATGCTCATGAGAGCGAAAGCATTCCATGCCCAAGAATCAGGACCCAATCGAACTCGGTGCTCGTCTCTGTGTATCGCATATTTGACGAACGCATTGAGCTTCGCTGTCACATTGTTTGTCAGTGAACGTCATTCGTCGTGGTGCGAGTGTGTGGGTGTGCACTGTGCAGGCAACAGACAATCGAACAGAGAGTAACTTTCCGTTTGTGGTGTGACGGCGGCGAATCGGGGCGGAACGGAGATCGTGCGGTGCAGCGAAGGGTATGTGTGTGTGTGCCGATGCGACAATGGTCCACCGGAATATCCATCGATGAAATATACGATGCAAGTGCTGAGCACTTGGCACAAGCAAACCGTATAGGTGGGTTACTCGCATCGAGACCCTGGCAACTGTGCAATGTGTTTACCAATGCGTTTCGCCTTGCAGATTGAGTGGTTCATTCGAGGTGAATACTGAATAATCTCGGGCACGTTTTTCCTTCATCTTTCTTCCATTGAAATCAGACAGTTGCGCCGGAACCATTGGAAGCCCGGTGCCCGATCTGCAAATCGTGGTCTATTTTCCTTTCATCGCAATCCGAATCACTCAATTCCAGCCGTTGCAGCATTCGCATTCGATTTGTGGATTTTATCTTCACGTCGATTGACGTTGCTTGCGGTCTGACCGCAAGTGATGCATGTACATATTCGTATTTGTTCAACAGTTGTTTCACCAAAATGCTATCAATTTATTGAATCTGATATCATCTCGAACCGAGTCGAACCGAACCGAACCGGACCGGACCGAAGCGAATCGAATTGAATGCGTTTAATTTGAATGGAAGCGGAATGATTGAACACGCATCACCCGCAATTGATTTACACTTTTTTTGCCCTTCTGCACCGACGATTCGCCATCCGAACTGCGTCTCGTTGCACATGCACAATGCATCGCCTGTCCGGTGTCCGGAAATTGTGTTTTGTTGTTGTTGTTGTTGTTGTTGTTGTTGTTTTTCGACTCCTCAATTATAAATGCAACGTGCATGGTGAAGGGCTGAGCAGTTTTCTTTCCGATTTTTTTTTTCACTGAAAAGATGCACGAGCACAAGCAGCTCCACCTCGTTCTGCTGTCGGTTGGTTTGCATTCATTTTGGAAAATCAGCGTCATGCCGTCATGAACGAACTAATCTCGTTCGCTGATTATTTGTAATTATTTTCCATTTCCTGCGTTGACTCGAAGGGGTGCGAACGGGTGGTGTGCCGTGTGCCTTGTGCAGTGAACGCGCGCGTTTCCCATTCGAATCCGAACGGCTTTTGTTTCACTTGATTTCAATGGTTTTTGTGTGCGAAATTAATGGGCGCAGTCAGTGTGCCAGCAATACATTCCGACCGCAGCAATCAGTTTTGCTCGTGCGATTTGGTGGGTGTGCAGCACCAGCAGCAGCACCAGCACCAGCAGCTGCCACCAGAAAACTACGGCAATGTAACACTTACGAAGCCACCAACCACCACATGGACAAATTTGAATGTAATGCACATTCTATAGATGCAAATCTCTGCGAAAGTGGGTGCTGTTGCCAGTGCTGCTGTGAATGCTTCTTTTATTCAGCCACAGTCGACCGCCACCGCCACCGCCACAACCACACCAGTCTCTCTGTGCCAGCGAAATTTATCTATAACGAAAATGTGAAAGAGTAAGTTTTTGTTTTCGGGACAAGTTATATGTAATAATAATAATTACAAAGTAAAATTGAGAGCAACGATGGGATGGCTCTTTCGCCATACTTCTTGTGCCACTTGGACTCGATTCTTCGCCCCAGTTTTTTTTCCTTTCATTCCTCGTGCTTCGCATCTTTGTGTGCCGATGCGTGCGTGGGTATTCGCAGCTCAGGGAGAATATCAATCGAAGAACAGAAGAAAGAGATGTGCGAGTCCAGGGTAGTCAGGTCGTCCACACCATGATGTCAGTCATCGCCTTTTTTCACGCTCAACTGTCCATTCTGCGCCAGGTTTACGGTGTGCAGGAGTGCAAGGTTTTGATGGCCGAAAATTTGATGGCACTTTTCCGAGAGTGCATTTCCCCTGTCCGGGCGCATCCATTTCGATCCAGTTGCCACTTGCCACACACTTTCATCCACTTGCTGAGCACTGGCCTCTTGTACGTAAATTGTGCGCACCGCACATATCCATCGCTAGGATTTAATACGATACACTGATTTGGCTGTCTTCACACTCGGCAATATGCATATTGTCGGTGTGGGTGTGTGTGTGTGTTCGTTAAAATTTAAAATAAAAACAGAACTTTGTAGCTCGTTTCCATTGGGGCGAACATAAAGTGTGCACTGAGCGCCGCTACGAGTACTTGTCAGCGACTGCTTTCAACCCCCAACCCCCTCCCTGCTCCTCGCACCGAATTCGCACTCACAATGCACCGAAATGCTTCGTTCGCTCCAGAGTTGGTTGATGTCAATTTTTGCGCTTATGGTTATTCTACCCCACCCTCGGCCTGTTGTTCTAGTTTTCACTGCCCCTCCTCCGCCCTTCTCGCTCATCTTCCCGTAACAACACACACACCCACGCGGGCGCGCGCACTCCCGAAGATAGTTTTTAATAATAGTATTATTTTCATGAAAATGATTTTATTTATGTCCAGCCGTAAATTTTATGTGGAAAACTGCTAGTGCTCGCCGCTCGGCGATTATTTCGAATGCGCGGCAACAACCGAGCGAACTCACACATCCGCGCACACTACGACGCTGGCGACGACTGTTTCCATCTGATTACACATTAGTTTGGCTTTTTCTTTCGTCGTTTATTTCATTTTCATTTTAAGAACGCATGGAGAGGATCCGACCATTTCCGGCGAACACGCTGCCGAAAATTTATTTATTTGTACTTTTTTGTGTTTCTGTGTTTCTGTGCGTCTGTGTTGGTGGCGTTTTGTTCGTGCTTTATGTAGATGTAGCGTGGATCTCGATGCTATAGCAGATACGAGTACGCGATATGTATGTTGTTTATGTGCAACGAAAGAATCGAAACGAACGAGAGACTAAAACACCACGCTGCAAACAAGTTATTCGGTCTTAAAATACACATTAAACGCGCATCATAAAGAAGTTGTACGTATGCACTGCGCTACGCTCCGTGGCACATCGTGTGCATTGTGCAATATACGTCGCACACGTACATGAAATTCGTGTACACGTCGGATCGAGTCGGGCCCCCTCCTGGTTCGATGTAAATACATGCACTTGTACATACTTGTGCATGCGATGACAACCCAACCAGAATGATAACGGCAGAAGCACATTTTGCTCGTAATTTTTGCTGTCCTCCTCATTTCTCTGCTTCTCACATTCGTGTTTTGAGTTTGTGTGTGTGAGTGTTTGTTCCGTTCAACGGTTCAGTTTGGTTGGTCGGATTGAACTGAAGTAATTGGGCGAAGTAAACTTCTGAATGTCCTGCATAAATGTCCGCTAGATAGTGGACGATACAAATGACTGTACGACTCCTCAATTTCAATTATTTTCATTCATTTCAATGACACCACATTACAGTGTTCTTGCCTTGGAGTCGAGAACATGCCTTTTTCCACTTAATTTGGGGGTCGCTGATCGCGCAAATCGTCATCATTTTTTTCTGTGTTCTGGCACAGCTCAGTCGATTATTGTAATTGCCAAACAGCAGCAGGTGGTGTGGATGTGGATGCGGATTGTCCGAATGAAGGTGAAGCAGAGAAAGAATATGTTATAAATGGAATGTTTTAAATATGGTTATGACGTGACTCAATATTAATTGATGTCATTTTGGCGTAATATTTCAAATCATGTTATACTTTCGCGTCCGTTACAAAGTTTGCGACATTTTACCTGCGACACCCTGGTAGAAAGAGCTTTCAATATACATCATTCTATGTGACTGTTTCGTGTTGTTCCCGTCCTTGTGCCCGTCCTGCCAAATTTTGGAGTCGATCGGAGTGTCGCAAGTTTTGTAACGCGTTACAAGACTTGCGACACCCTGATACAACGAATTTTGTATGTTCTAAATTAGTGCACCATGTTGTTCCAATCAAAATCGCCGCTGATAGATCCGATTCAACAGTTTCGCCTTTTTTTGACGTGAGCGCTTAGCGAACCGTCCTTGACGGGCCGCCAACGAAGCCTGGTTGAGCTTATTGCGGGACTTGCGGGCTTAGCGGATTCGGCCGTTTGGCACGCTCCTCGTCATCAGACGTGTCGATTGATTCGTTGTTGCGGTAATTATATCTGCCATACTCATAATTTTGATGTTTCGAAAATCTGTTTTGGATTTTTTTCCTCGTCGTACTGAACCCATCGAACTGAATCATCGAATACCAAACCACCTCGGCTTCGTTGTCTGACCTTATCAGAATGAACTATCGCTTCGAAGTTCTTCCTATCGAGCCGCAATATCGTCAAACGTTGATTACAATCGTTGATCAAACGATTTTCGCCACAAATCCCTCAAACTGTACTTGTCACCAATCATCATCAAATATGCACATTGGTTGAGGACAAGCTCATGAGCTGTCCGTGACCGCGGGCAATCGAGTTTCCTTACATTCCCACCGTAAAGCCAATTTGTTCTCTCAGGTTCTTCCGATCAATACTCGCATATCGAATCGGATATCAATTTGCACGGTTGCATTGTGTTCGCGAAGATATCTTCGACAATAAAGTCTCGTGATGCGATAACATGAGAGTCGATTTGCAGAAAATGGCCAACATTGAAAATAACGGGGAAAAAATAATGAGAGAAATCAACCATACATACGTTGTTGGTTGCGAACTGCGGACGGTTAAAAATACGGCGGTCCTGGTCAATGGTTTTAGTCAATTTGAACACTCTAATGTATAATTATAATATATATCATTATGGCGAACGACGTACGTGTCGGGGAATCGACCGAAAATATTCGGGAGTTTTACAGAGATCGGACCTAGGACTGTCGTCATGGGAACTGAAGCAAAAGCAATATTATGTCATTCTCATTGAAATAACATTATTATCTAGGTGTCTGCAAATCAGAATAATTCATCACATTAAATGAAGGTCCCACGTGTCTGCTGGTCGGGCCACACATTGATTACTGTTCACTTATAGCACTCTGCGGCGTTGAACACAGGACAGCACGCTAGAGCATTTTTCTGGTGTTCCGAGGACCCAAAAATTTACGTAAACTTTCCCGCTTTTCAATGACGTTCCGTCTCCACCGTTCACGTTCAGCCCACCGTAGAAGTTAAAAGTTCAACGTTAATTCCACATGACCAATCTTTTTTCCGTCTAATTCATGCCAATCCTTCTATGGTCCACCTTCACATGTCAGTTCTACAATTCTACATAGTTGAAAAAAATCGAGCGACGCAGCACACCTAAATCGGTCGGTGCACAAAATCAAATTCATTAGCAGAGAGAGCGTGGAATGAACCGCTACGCGCACAGTAGACGATCGAACACCCAGTGTGTACTACACGAGACCTGACCATTCGGATGAGCCCTTCGTGCGGCGAAAGCACAACAACCCGAGTAAAAAAATTCGGCCGCTCGTGTATTTTGAATGCGGCGAGTGGTGCAACGGAGAGGAGAGAATACACTAGTATGGGATGTGGGAGTTGAGCTGTATGCTGTGCGCGTAGCGTAGAATTTCACATTCGCCGGGAGTGGCCTTGTTGTGTTTCTTCGCTAAATATTTTTAAGCTGCGTACAACTCCGCCAATCGCCTCGGCCCGCCACCCGTCATCCGCCACGTCTAGTTGCGTCTCCGACGGTCTAATGAATGTTGAACAGTCTGATTCTATTTTCCGCTTGTTTCGTTGATTTTTGTGAAATATTTCCCCGTTTCGAGAAGGCACCGCAGCCGTACTGGTGAAAGTTAGCTAGAAGCCTCGTGCTGGCCCTGCAACCTCAAAAACGATTTGTGACCGGCTGTCCAAATCCCGGCGACACCGAGGTCGTTACAGAATCTGCCATTTCTTTTCCATTTCGGTCCGCTGCAGCCGATACTGTATGTTTAAAACTAATTGACGCCAAGAAAAATTGCTGTTTCTCCGGGAGGGTTGTAAAGCGATTGATGGAAATTACTTAATTGCACAACAGCAGTGATTTTCATGCCTCCATAAAGTGAGATAATTGATACTCCCGCGCACATTTTCGATTTTCCAATTTTGTAGTGCGTCCGCGAGCTACTTTGTCCTCGCTACAGCTAGCATTCGTCTCACTCGTTCACGTTGGCAACAGAATCTTACGACCACAATGGGTTCGTTGGAGAATCTGTAATTACACGTTTACCAGCATCTATATTTCACCGTGTACGTGATGATGAGCATGTACATTGTACAGTGTACACTGCAACGGCAAAGCGTGTTCGATTATTCTCGACTTGATTAAGTGATGGCGAGACATAATTTCCAGAAATCACTTGATTGCATTTCACA
>JANTFB010113089.1:0-12013 GCA_026546635.1 Porricondyla nigripennis | reverse complement strand
GGTATGAAAGAGGTGAACAATACCGGTCCGAATTTATTCAATGGATTCGATTCGAGGCAAGGCAGCCGCACAACAATTGACGACAATCCATTTTTCAAGGAGAAAATCAGTGATATTTTCGTCAATCGAAATGTTGGCGGTGGCGCAGCAGCATCACTGGGAAAACTGTACAACGGCAGCAATGGGAACATTTACAATCACAATGTGTATGCAAACAAAGCGACGGATGCGGCATCACCAATTGAACGCGGGCAAAAGAGTAGAGCGTTTTATTTGCATGATGCCAACAAACCATCGATCGATGATCCCATTTATGCCAATGGCGACGCAAAAGTTTATAATGTTTTCTCGAAACAACGACAGACCAAATCGTTCAACCAAGAAAACAGTAAAAATATCGCCGGCGAAGAGAATGGTTATTTGGCAATGAAAGTGCCAACTGTGGTGGCGCCGAGCAAGCAGCAAAAAGCAACACAAATGAAAATGCAACCGAACTGGGATTTATTCGAAGACGATGAATTGGCCAAAATATTGGGGTAAATCATTGCAACCGAAAAAATATTTCAGGAATTGCTAACCTTTTTGCCTAATTTCCCCTCTGTGTCCTACATGTTGTAGGAGTAAAGTGAAATCATCATCGCGTCCGCGTAAAGAATCGTTTGCTTCGATCAAATTGGAAGATTTATTCGGCGGGATTTCGTTTGGTGGTCGCGTCAGTCCGATTAAATATTCATATCCGAACACGGTGCCCGTAGCAAAGGTTTCTACATTCAAAAATATGGGCCTGACTGACCAAGATGACATCGACGATGGACCAAAACCATTGGCATTTGCGTCGGCCAGTGTCGCTGCCAATCGAAGACGATCGCATGATTTCGGCGTAAATCATTTGTAAGTCGATTTTCGAATTATTTTGGTTGCCCAGTCGATACTTATTTTTTGTTTTTTTTTTCTCTCAATAAATAGAAATAAGCATGCGAATAATGGTGGCGTCGGTGTCGGCGGCATTCGGAATAGCGTGAAGCATTTACCGTGGAACGAATCGAAAAACTCCGATCGCATTAGTGCTTGGCTAGTCGACAAAGGTATATTCCGCTAGAAATCATCTTATATTTGGTATACCGTATATCATATTGTACGATTCATTAGTGTATGGCGTGTCGTGGTGACCCTCGGCCGATTGTCTCGAATTAATTGAAATTAAAGGATCAACAACACGTAGAGAACTTGCGCTTAGGTGTGTCAATTTGCATTAAACTATAATGTTCGGGCCTTTTCGACCGTCGCAATTCAAACACGCTGCATATGTTAGCATTCCATTTCGAAAAGAAGTCTAAGTGCGAGTGCCTGAAAATACGAATAATAATATGATTGCAATGAATTTGAATATGTATACGAATATGTATAGTTATTATGGGGCGGAATATGATTAGGACTACCATCGCTGGCTGTTTACTTTCTATACATACATTTTCATGCAAACCCACAAATGTGCGCTTCATTGTTGTTCTCTCTGATTATTGTGATTATCTTCGTGTGGAAGTTTCGGGGCATATTGCATTGTTATCCAGCGTTTATATACCTTCGGCGCATTTGAGTACACACTTTGCGTATTAAGTGCCGGCACGCGGCACGTTTACTATTGGAATCAACTCACACCGACGACCTTGAATATATCTTTTCACAATTCCAATGCATAACTCCGACGAATCGTATATGAGCGTGTATTGTATAAATTGGCCCGTTGTGAATATGAATTTATGAACGAATAGGCAATCGATCGGTTTCGTTCGAAACCAAGTCGAACTCGACCGGTTGACGTCATTCCACTACTTTGATTGATTTCCATCATATTGAATGCTGATAATGGATTCGAATATTCGATGAGCGAGAATAATTTCTAACGAGCCTGATGCGATGGTTTTGTCATTACTTTTCAGATTCATTCGCCGAAACGACATCCACATTGACCGACAACACTACCAATAATCACGCACCAACAAAAACACGTATTGATTGGGCCGCGAAGTACTTGAACAATTAACTGCCGAAAATACATCTCTCAAAATGTTGGGGGGGAAATGTGGTTTCAAGTGTCCAATGCAGTTCCAGCGGTTTCAATATTGGGCAAGAACTGACTCAACAATCGAATGCAGCCAGAAATTTTGAACAATCAACGATTTAATTGCGTTATAAATATTGAGTGACCAATTATGGCAATGTATTTTGAGCGCATTACTGTACCGCGTGCAAGAATGATTGCGTGCGCCCAACACAAGAAACAAAAAGGTCGCCCGTCAAAGCCGATAAGGTGCATGAAGCATGATGGAGTAAAAGTAAGCAACAAAAAACTTTATTTTCAAAGGCGAACAAAGTTTCGTTTCTTTTCTCGTCTGGTGCGTTGCGCCTCACCCGGGCTCGATTCTAGAAACCTTCGAGGCATCGCGTTCAACATTGTTTCCACCATTATTGAATTCGTATGGCACACCGGGTGAAAACAAACGGTCTCTTAATTATGTACTACAATATTTTATCGGCAGCTTGAAGTCAACCATTCGCATTTTACGTGCCAACACGTCACTCGGTTATGTAAAATTGTTTCGATCTCTCGAAAAATGAAACATTTTTTAAGATATGGAAAAATAATATTATTTATCATTCGACGTAAGGACAGCAATGAACGATGATCTTCTTTCATTTATTTTCCCGTGAATTAACTGAAGCGGTCTATCCAATTGATTTGTAAATGTTGAACGCCATTGGATACCAATAATAGTGCGAGTGGGACTCAAGCTGGAGCTGGGATTTCGTTTTCGTGCCGGAATTATCGTTGCTGCTGGCTTTATTAGTGGCCAATACTTACAAAAAAAGAATCGAATGCGGTGAACTTGGCCGAAGCATAAATCCATGGAAGCAAAAAAAGCGAGAAATCTGTGATAAAAATAAAATTGGGCACTAAAAACGAAAGACACAGAAATTGAAGCGGATCCCTTTTTCGATCTTTTCAATTGAAGCGGATCAGAAATGCGTCCAGAGAAAAAAAACACGTACAGTGCGCAATAGGAGAGCAATGGATGTTAATGGCCATAACGTTTTTGCAGTGCGACCAAACAAAAACTTTAATTTACTTAGGCTTACGATGGAAAATTAAATTTTATACAAAATAATCTAAACGTAATATAATTCCTCCAAATTATTGAATGTTGACGGAAAACTGATTAAATAGAATGTTTGTTCGTATATTTATTTCCTTTTGAGCTTACTGATGCAACGCTTTTCAGATGTTGCTCGTCAGTCCGGTAAGTGTTTCGGTAATTCACTATAATATAGGTCCTAATCGATGACTGAATAATTTATTCGTGAGAAGTATAAGGCCGGAGACCATCGGAAAAAATACAGTAGTAGCTGTAGGAACGTCCGCAAATTGCACACACGTTGAATCTTCAGCATTCGAAGAGGCGAAGGAAAAAAAACCAAAGTCACGGTCTCTCGCTGTGCTGTTAATTATCGTTTCATTGATCTTGATTTCGCAGCGGTCAATGGACTGACCGAAAGTGGGCAAACGTTTTTTTTATTCCATCGCACGTGCAACATGCATCGGACTTTCATCGATTTTTATTCTTCAATTATAGCAGCTCTGAAGTTAAGAGGAAGATTTTATATGGTAATTTCGGTGCCGGGGAAAAATATGGTGAGTCGAGCTCAATATTTTCGGATTAAGATGGAATCGATTTGGGGAGAAGCACACTTTCTGTTTCGCTTGGTATGGACGTAAACAACTCCGATGAGAGAAATCGTTGAGGTCCACTGACATTGGATAGTATGTATAAAATAAATCATACCCGCCTTCCACTCGTGTCCGCTCAATGTAATTTGTGTATCGTGGCGGACTCGGACACCACCGAGATCGTGAATACCATTCAGTAAATATTGGACAAAGACCATACCTATATGTGTCTGTGAGACATATAAATATTCGACAGGATAAAGATAAGTACGAGAATAAGGCCCTCATAGCCACATATCGTCCCGAATACATACATATTCGAGACAGCAATGATTGCGGGGGCGAAGTTATGCGTAGAAAATCCGAAAGGTCTGGTTGTATTCATGCGGTGAATTTGACCGATGCCCATTAACCATTTTATTATCAACTGGTTGTGTAGTGTCAAGTGTCATTTTGATTCTCATTGAATTGTCGACAAATTAAAATTCAACGGAATAATGAATTCGCCGATTCGGGTTCGGAGTTCTGCATGTGATCAATTGTGAAATAAAAAAGAAACGCACTCATACACACAAGCATGAGTGGTTGTAAACTTGTAAACATGAAAGCATGCCACCATATCCGGAAAAATACTAAAGGCTCTAAGTATATATATAAATATACATTCCAGTTCTCCGCAGTGCGGCAATGTTACAGCATCATTAATCAATGAGGTTCAAAGGAACATTTCTGTCCCATGATTTTAATTCTTCTTGTGAATGCGCTAGCAATTAGTGAATAAAAGTGCCAATCACTTGATTGCGAACTGGATTGGTAGTCGATTGGTAGAGAACGAGCTCGAGCGAGAAAGAGAGATAGGGGGAGAGAGAAAGAGACAGAAAGATGGTCGAATGAAAAGCAACCAATAAATCCAACCTCATTTCTGCCGGTTACCCAATCTCTTTAACCTTGATCATAATAAGTCTCATACAATCTATATTTCGATCATTCCCTCGCCTATTTTTTGGGTGGAAACAACAACAAATTGACATCTGATATCCCAGCAGCCAGTACACATTACGCATACCGCATGTATAGGTATCTGCGTCAAATTTATGGCGACGTTATATATCGAGACGTTGACAACGGGAGAGCCGAAAGAAAGACAATAAGAGCATAAGACTCGTTCGATCTCGGCTGGGGATAATTGTAACGGAATATATTTTTTCCTTTAAACAACATGCACTATATTTTCAGAACGCAATTTTCAAGGCTCAACCTGCTCGTGGTAAGCTCGAATCTCCGGCGCGCAAATATACTAACACGAAAATGAAGAAATTACCGCATACTTGCACTTGCATTTCGTGTCTGAAATGCACCACATGAAAAAAAAACGGTTGAATGCGTACGAGCTCACTGAAGAAATTCGAACGCATACAAAAATACAATACCAAACTGAGTGAATGAATCGTATATATATCTACTCTTCGCTTTGTGGTCTGCAAAATACTCGTGGCATACAAAAGACCACGCATACAAGATTGGATGGATGAAAATGAATATGTATATGTATGAGACATGAGACTACTCGCTCACTGTGTAGCTGACGCGGATCGGACATGGAATAAGTAGATCGCATTTATTCATACCGAACGCACTACCCGCTTCTATACTCTACTTACCGAACTTGTTCTGCTTGTGCGATGTGCGGTGCTGCGTGGTGCATACGGCGAAACCAGATAAAAGAGTAGATGAATAAATAAATTGGTACGAAGAGACGGCCTTGAGTGAAATTGAATTTCATAGTAGGTATGTATCACAGTATAATGAATGTTATTTTTCGATTCCCTTGTATCCATCATTATTACGATTATTGTTTTCACTTCTGTTGTGCGTTGTATCCGTCGTCTTCGTTTTTTTCTTACCATGGCTCATTCGCACATGTTGCACCAGATGCCGATATACGGCAAAAATATTATCGACCCGTTCCTCTCACATAGACCTATACGACGTACTTGAATGTCATAAAGGTATACAATGCAATACAAGAGAATGACGCTTGATAATATCTGCTGCTGTTGGTCGAAAATCAAATCGCGATTCGTTGTTGATATTTCGGATGCAAAGTTCTACGCCGGATATTTCCATTGGCTCGTTGACGTCACGGGAGTACATACACAGTTTGTCCTTTAAATAACCGAACGGGATTTTGTACGTCCCTCATGGAAGCGCCATCTGTTGACTGATATACATGAGGTGGCATGTCAGCTATCTTCTGTCAAAATCTCATCGATCGAGTATCGGCGGAATGACGTTGGACATTTTGTGTACGCTCTAGTGAGCAAAAATTCACACACCATTGGTCGTCGTCTCAACAAAGGATCAAAGAGTGAATTTTGGCCAAGAAGCATGTCCACGTGATCCGAAATCCGACATATTCGCCTGAATGCTGCCCTGCGACTACATATTTTCAGTTCCCCAAGAAAAAAATGCGCAATGAAAGGAATGATGTACGATGACATCGAAGCCATCGAATTTTTGACTAGGGAAGTCGAGGGCATTGAGAAATGAGCTATGCAAAGATACATGCGAGCATTGGTTGACGCGTCCAGTGCTGTATCGGCGCGGAAACCCCTATTTTGAATAAACATTAGATATTAATCTTTAATAAACAAAGATAAACTGACGTTTTTCCTAAATTTCGTCTAGTTATTCTTCTATAAGTACCTCCACAATCGATCGACCATTCAAAAACATCAAACCTGCGTTCAATGAATTTTAGTCCAATATTCTAATCGATTTGAAACGTTTGGAATTCTCTTCATAAAAGAAAAAATCCATTCTTTGAATGCGACAGTGATTGATCGCTGTCACATATTATTACAGGGCAGTACGAGTACACGCTTTAGATCACAATTTTTGTGTGGATGGTATCGAACACAAGCATTTACACGATTTTACACCATTGTACACCGTTGATGAAGTGATCAACCTTTAAGGCAATAAACCGTATCTGTATTGGTTATTGAACGTCACGAACACGAATTGTGGCAGGTATTGTACGGGGATCTACCGTCATCCGGTGTATTTATTAAACCGAATGTCGAAATAGAATGCCGCAGGCCTTCGCGCCTACATTTCATCACATATGATTTCTAGAGTTTCAATTTTAGTGTCCCTTCTCATTTACTGTCTCATCCCAACTGAATGTAGTCAACCGTTTTGTAGATCATATGAATTTAGTTAAGCTCATTATGCAAACAAAATAATACGTATGCGGTTTGCAATACACTATTCATCTTGTGTGGGCTCCCCATATACGTCTTGTGTTCGAGATTTATATTTCGTAGCTCCTTCTAGTGATTGAAACGCATACAACTAAGACGCGAGTTGTTTATGGCAAAATAGGAATCCGCAAACTTTATGAGGTGACACCTGTGAATGTCAAATTGCGATGCGAGCCGATTCTGATAGCAGAAAAAGAAAAAAGGTTTGCTAGAATATGTTCAAAGTTCCTGTTCAACTGGAGACCTGAGTACCTTTAAGGTTGCAATTTGATTCGAATACCCGGAAAAAGTTCTCGCTGTTTCCCGAGAGACGGCGTTACATTTTTTCAGCGTCGTGCAAACGGATCAACTCACAAATAAAATCAAAAGGAAAGAAACCAATGACAGAGCTTAGCCGATTTTTTTTCTTCGAACTCTCATTCGATCTATGCAAAATAGTGATAGCCTATTCATTCGAAACAAGAACTTTATTTTAACTGGCAAATAACCTGCGGGAATGAGTTCGGCAGGAATGAATATCATCCAAATGGTCAATAAGATCCAGTTTCCATATGACCTGCAGAAAAAATCTGGAAATTTTTATGATCAACCAAAGGAGATCGCCGATTTCTGCCCATTGACGTTTGTGGGAATGTTGTGGATGAAAAAGACTATACCTCCTTACTTTTAAAAGTAAGTACGCGATTTCTGCCAATTGACGTTCATGCCAAAATGAGTCGACTTCTCAGATCGAACATGCAAAAGTGTTCTATCCTTAAATGCTTTAGACTTTAGAGGATCTCTATGCTCGTTTTTAATATGAAAATACACAAGCAAGAAATGATTTCTACAGATTGTATGCATGGAATTAATTAAATTATTATTTTTTCAATGTGTTATTGCGATTTTCGTATTGTGTTGGCAAGATAATACGTAATTTGAAATACGTATTACATTTGACGTTTCATTTGTTCATGTGACAGTTGTGTCAAAAAATTGGGTACTTACTTTTAAAAGTAGGAAGGTATAGTCTTTTTCATTCAGAAAATTCTCACAAACGTCAAGTGTGCAAATCGTCATATAAAATCGGCGATCTTCTTTGTTCTGGCTTAAGTAATTTTTTCTCGTCCTCATTTTGATTCCATACATGAAACGGAAAATAAAATGAACTCCAAAGTGCAGAAATATTTTTTTCGCTAAAAAAAATTATTCTGAAGGCGTGACTTGGGACCTTTGAACTTATTCCGGTCCGGTCTAGTTCTCATTTCGGCTTACGGATAACTAGTGGTTTTAATGTTGTCGTTGTCACGTTCCAAAAGCATTTAAGCGCACGTTATTATTACCAAGTTAATTATTTATTTATCCATTTATTGCATTGTTTTATTCTGCTGGTATCCTACCTGCTAAAGGGTAACCTACGTTATTATGCAAACATACAAGCGCGTGCACGCACAACACACATACAGAGTACCAGAGAGAGAACTGAAAAAAAAATGAAATCCGAACGCAAGATACCGCTCGAAGCGCAATTTATTTAATTGATGTTTGCCGAGTGAATTCATTGGGCGTCATTGTTCAGAGCTGCAAGTATATTGAACAGTGAACAGAAACATCAAAACGAGATGAAAAATTGAATGAGAGTCTTTATCGCCGCCAATCAATTTCATTTTGACAATTCGACAATTGCGAAATATTCATTTAAGAATTACAAAATGATTTGGTTTCTGTCATTGAATCGTATTCGATTTCTAACGATATGTCATCGCTCATTGCCGGCCAAATGAAAACAACATTCCATAACTTTTACTTCGGTTGTAAACGAAAGCTGGTGGCGGATCAATAATCGGAAAAATTTAATTGGAAATGAAGAACGACATACACATCCAGAATTCACTCTCTTCGATCATTTCAATAGAAAGGGAATTAGCTTTCCGGTCAGTCGGAATATATCGCCATCCAAACGGTACACGGTGGAAACGCTACAACTAAGAGACGCGGTGTCTATGCTACGCATCACTGGGAATTACAAGAGTCAGTAAGAAGAATTAATTGGCGACGACTTATGCAAATATGTAGCGCTATTCTGCACAAAAATGGAACTCGTCATTTGAATCAAATCGACGAATTTTCGAAAAGGCATTAGATCGTCGCTCGTGAACGAGGGTATATAAAGGAAACGGTATCCGAATACGGCGACACATTTCGCAGTTTATTTTCAACAAATAATCATCCTTGGCTCTAATGGAATTTGTTTGGCGCCACAAACAGAATCGCACGTCGTAGAAATGTTCGAGTTGAAGGTGTCATTTCTGGTATTCAATAACCGTTATTCGATCCTCAATGAATCTTGATGTTGATTCTTTCAATTATTTATTTTCCTTTTGCACGTCTCAAGTGGGTGGTCCTACTCGTTGACAGCAGCTTAATCCTAATCACGTGTGGTGGCGATGGCAGATACAGACCTACAAATGCAATCAGTTCAGTGCAAGCAAATTACCATTTCGCATATTCGGTGAACGCTAGCGCAACGGGAGACATAAAACGACACACCGAAACTCGCAACGGCAATCAAGTGCATGGATCTTACTACGTATTGGAACCGGATGGTGGACACCGGCTTGTCGAATACACAGCTGACGAGCATGGATTTCGGCCTCACGTTCAACGCCGCTATGAGAGACACGTTCCTGCTCCGTTCAAGAACTATCACGTGAATCTCAATGACGCCAAACGATTCTATCCACCGGTACGCCAGGGACTGCACACGAGCATTCTGGTACGAAAAAATATGCAACCGGTGCGGCTATCGACCATTCAACAACGGGAATTCGAGAAACTCCTGCAAAGATCGCGAGACGGATCAATTTCAGTCAGTAGTTCAAATTTGGATTCTGATCAGGATGTGAAAGGACTAGATTGGACGGTTGATGATCGATACAGCAGGCCAGTGCTTGGAAGAACATCGCATCGAACATTCCATCAGAGACCCCAGCAACGAGTATCGCCACATTTCGTCCACAGTGCTGTGCAAGCTTACTCTCCTCTTTTCCGGAATCAAGCTTATGGTTCACAGAGAAAACATGCGGTTAAAGAAGCGATCTACAGTTTCGATATAAAACGTGCAGCTTCAGAAAATGTGTTCAGACCAAAAATAGCAAATGAATGATGGTATAATATATAATTGACCGGATTTCATTCGAAAGTCATAAGTCGCGTTTTCAGTGACCGCATAAGTTCTATGTAGAAGAAGGCGAGAATATTATGATTTGGGACAAAGAGAAATCTAGGTGTCTTGAAGGCACAGATGTCTCGAAAAGGGCAATGATCTTATAACATGATTTATACCACGATCACTTATTATTGTCAGCTGATACCCCTGTTTCCCGAAAAAAAAGCGATGTACGGCTATAACATCGGTGCATGGCTATATCATGATTTTTTCTTCATATGAACATGGGTCAATAATAGAAAACATTTTCATACAAAATACCTCTTTTTTTCCTCGATTTTTGGCCCGCTAGGTTTTCACAGTATTCAGAACCGTTTTGCGCATGTTCCTAGATTCGGCCGAATATTGATTTTGGAAGGGCACTTTTTTCCACCTTAATGTATAGTACTACATACTAGAGTGGACCACGTTATCGATTTCATTTGATATCTCGGTGTCAAAAGGTCCAACATAATTTGAATGGGAAAATACGCGTTGAACAAGTACGCAGCGTTGACCGATCAAGCTGAAATCGATATATGATTTTTATACCGAGATATCAAGGGGAATCGATATTGCTCGGACACGAAAGAAATTGTATTGACGTAAATAGACGTAATTTTTACGTTAAATCTACGTAGCTTGAAAGTCTTTACACACAGAAAAATGAAAAGTGTTGAATTCTGTGTAGATTTAGTGTCAGTGGTATGTTTCTAGTGTGAATTTTTGTGTTATTTTGATGTAAAAACGTGTTGGTAGGTTCCCGTGGAATCCGTCAACACTGTTTTTACACCAAAATTTACACTAGAAACATACCAGTGACACTAAATCTACACGGAATTCAACACTTTTCATTATTATGTGTGTACAACGCAAATATGACAGGAACGTGCTATCGACACAGAAACAAAGTGTCAAACAACGAGATATATTCGTGCCATTGTCTTTAGTTTCGCTTTTGCTCGAAATACTCATAATCGGCGCAATCTGCCTCAAGTCTTCTGTGACAGTTCTACGTAATGACGTAGTTTTAGTTACGTAGATTTGCGCCCGAGTGGGGTCCACTCTAGTACGTATAATTGTACAGGTACGTGGAAATGCAGTTACATGGACAGGACATTTCCATGAGATCAATTCCAGCCGAAAATAGCTTGTTCGATGACTGCGGAGGATTATAATGCAATGAGGACAAAACTCTCTTCGATTTACCGATAAAGCCAAAGGACACTTCACTACTATACACTTGCCTTTCAAAAATGTATGTTTGTTCATACAGAATATATACATACATATGATTGGGCTCAGCAACCATTTACTCAGATAGCTAAGGGCAGTGGAAGGAAGTGGGTAAATGTAAATTGATGGCAATGGTATTTCAGGATAGAAAGTGGTTTATTCAATAAAAATGCTAATATTGTAAAAAAAATATCATCAGCAAGGGGATATTCCTAGGATTAAAGTCATCGCTAGTTCGCTGGTTATAATTTGTATAAACACGCAAGGAGAAAATAAATGGCATTCTGCAGTGCAGAATCTGCACTACACAATTCCACACCAATTCCACCGTCACAGGTGACACGAGCTGGCATTTATTCTAGTGCTCGCGAGTTGTCCACCCAGCCATCACTCCACCAAAATGCTCATTTCTTCTTTTTCATACTCTCCAAATACAATTCCAAGTTCTTTTGAACTTTCGGATGGCTGCACGTTGCCAAAAACTCCTCCACATCTGCTTCCCGCTTCTTCAACAAATCGTTCAATACATCTGCACGAAATGCTTGCTTCGTTAGCGCTCTCGCTTGCGGTGATATCTTGGCAAATTTCAATAAAAAT
>JANTFB010112977.1:0-12038 GCA_026546635.1 Porricondyla nigripennis | reverse complement strand
ACTAAAATCGTTAAATTAATGAAATGCTATCCAATTGCATCGCATCGCATTGTTCAATGAATCGTGTTACATTTATTTTATTTTATAAGTATATTTGAGTGTGCGTAATGTTTCTTGTTTGGATTCGAATTGTGTTGAATTTAATTGAGTTGAGTCGAGTTGAAGACATGACATGTTGAGATGACATTTATGCCATATAGCATTTTGTCCAACATTTTTCCGTTCATACTAAAGATTTCGATTTTTCATTTTAACTTTTTTTTCGTTGATTCTGTGTCCGTTACCACAGCATGACGATATGTCGCGCTGCAAAACGAATGACTCGCCTCGCGAATGTCGATCAATATCCGTTGTCATGCCAATTATACTACTTCTGGTCATGTGATGGAAAAGCTCTCCCACTGCATGGTTAATACTTAATACTCTAAAGTCATGCTGACACTGACACCCATTTCAGATTCTCTGCACCGAGAGCCAGTACGATGGTCTGGTTATGCAATGTCATGCTCGCGACGCGCTAGCGCAATTGAATATTTCGCAAAGTTGGATGAACAGAGAATTTATGTTCTGACTGCGTACGTCATATGTGTGTGTGCCTTAGAAAAACATCCTGGCCTGCGGAAGCATAGTAATCACTCGACGCTAAGATTAAAAATTAAGCGACAGAATCACGACATCCACACCAAAATGAAAAGACTTTCTCTGCAAATACCGAATACCGGCGAATTACCGTTCAACAGTCCGGTTTAGTCAACTTTATTCATGCAGCATGATTCGCATGACTCGCATGAAAACGGATATTGATATAAAATCGCAAAACATGTCGAACTGCATCATCCGTTTTGCAGCATGTCATATCAGCCATGCTGTGAGGACGTACACGTTAATTCTATGGAATCGTTTAATTGTCTCTATAACTACGTATCCTATATTCATCGTCGTTTTAACATTTATATATCGCATATTCATTTTATTTATTTATTGAAATGAAAACCAAACTGAAAAAAAATGAAAACGTCCTTCTATCTCATGTGATTATCTATGTAAACTTTGAAGTTTTGGACCAGACCCTCTGTGGTGAGTTTTTTTATGAGACGAGTCTCACATGATTTTGTGTTAATTTTCCACTTTAGAAATTCATTTCATTACTCCAATCATGTCTTAGACGTGCGAGTGTCGATTAATTTGTGTTTTTAGCATGTTCCATGTTAGAATTTGTATTGTTATTCAATCGGCATGATTACGCTACTTTTCACTGTTCATAGATACGTTTGCACATCGGATTGACGCAATTACGTTGATCGACGCCAGAAATTCGATTTCGACGTTCTTACCACAGCTTCGAATTAACATTTTTCGTTGATTTTTTTTTCGATAACGAGATAGCTTCTACCGTGTGTGGTGTCAATGAGTTCATGAAAAGGAATTTCATACAAACTTTTCATTTGGTCTGTAATAGTTTCAAAAAGCGCCGGAGCAACCGAAATAACTTTGCATGAAATTTACATCGAACTTCACTGACCATGTCTGGTCGAGTCCGATCCTCTATTCTGAGAAGTTTTAAATATCAAAGAAAATACTTCGCGGTATGAGCCGCGTTTGCGATAAAACTGTCGCATCCGGAATTCTTCCACAAAAAGGCGTTGATCTTGTGCACATCCAGTAGCATCATATGGCCGCTATACGTTTACAATATTTCATTGAAAATTACATTGTATATTTACAATACAAATGTGCGATAAAAAAAACACTTAAATTCACTCTGGTTTTCGAGGAAACAAGGATTTTGGAGAGCTAGGAGAGATTTTGAAAATTTCAAAACGTTGTATGTATGTAGATTGTATTATTTTCGGATATTTTGCCCCATACGAAAGTTCGAAATTTCCAAAAACTGCTCTATGTAAAAGACACCATAGATACCATAAATACCATAGGATCACCATAATTACACCATAGAATATGTGACAGTAGTCAATGTACAGCAGCACACACATACGTCACACATACAAGATCTATGGTTGCACCTTATGGTGCTTTTTATATAGAGTGCCCTGGTACAAAAACCATTTTTTTTCACCGAAAACTGTGTACGTATATGTGGTTGTATAAGTATATCTATATGAATGATGCATGATAAGATAATTGAACTCTATAACAATTTCGTTGATGCATGTGGCTATGAATTTTCAATATATTTCGTTTTTGGATCCTTATTATCAACTGTATCATTCGAACGAAACATTTTTTTTTCACATGTGAATAGAGCTGAAAATGGGATCGACTCAAGTAAAATTAGATGTACGCACTACGGCACTACGCCCATACAAGTTCAATAATTTTCGACAAAATCGAATATTCCGTTATTTGTTAGATTTCATATCGTTCAATAGATAGCGAAATGACACCAGTAGCATAGCCTCGATAGTGGAAGCTCTCTCAATCTTTTTTGATGAGGATCATTCATAATTCCAATTTGTAGAAAACAAACGCTGCAAGTCAGTTTTTATGATTCGTAGTTTACTTATGTGTGCCATACATACCGTTTACCCACTATCACATGAGTCATTTCGTACCTAATGGGACCAAATCCCAATGGGATCAGAACTCGACCATTTGTTCACATTAAAATGTGTGCTGAAATGCGAGCCAGTTTTTCAGTGCTATGTTCCGAATTAGCACTCAGTTTCAAGTGCTAGAGTGGCGGTTGACTATGTAAAACGTCAAGTTTGCTCTCATTTCACACTCGTCACGCGTCATCAAAGTGAATTAAAACAAATATTTGTCGTTTGCACGTAATTGCATGAGATATATTTTCGCTCACATTGATCTTGATCGCATTGATTTTACATTTCATTTTATTCTTCCATCCATACGAAAAGTTTGCTTCGTCTGCGAGACACGAGAAACGAAAAAAAATGAAAAAAATCGTGTGGCTTCACTCGATGAATCTATGAAAATCGTCATAAGCTGGATTTCCAGGTGCTAGCGTTCCAATTAAGAAGTATGGAAAGAAGGGAGTTCGATCTAACCTTTGTTCCGAAAACGGAATGTAATGGCCTTAACATTGAACAAATGGATTTGGGTGCAAACACTGGCTCTAAGCTCTAGCCCGAGCTCAAGTGCTATTTTATTTCTTAAGTTTTCATTTTATTTTATTCCAAATCCGCACCCTTTTTCTTCTTCGAAGTTTATCAATTGACCAAATTTCATGCAAATCTGTTTTGCAAAATGAGACGGTAGCCCCGTAAGATATGGAATGGCACATATGTATTTACCTTTTCTCGGTGAAATATTATAGATAAATGCAATCACAACAAAAGCACAAAGAACGACATTTTCTCTGGATGTCCACCGTAGTAACTGACATATTCATGAATAATGATTGATTTATAAAAATGTTCTGAGTTCTTTCTAAGTTTTAGCTTTAGCTTTTGATTCCTGTATTTTATGAGGCGTAGGCAATTAGTGTGATACGATAGATTGATTGACACATAACATAATAAGAAGAATAATTATTTGTTACGAAATATATAAAAATATAATTGAACTAATTTGATGGAAAATAGAAATCACACATACATTGTAAATATTCAAGACAAAATCAGACACACGTAAACTGTAATGATTTAGACTGATTATTATATTATTATATGATCGCCACTGCCAATACAACATATTTCACCAATTCCTTTCCCGTCACTAAAATTTATAGGAGTAGTACGTCAACGGCGGCGGCAGCATTTGCCATCGCAACATCGGCATCGAGTAATCCACGTGATGAACCACCTGTTGTAGGACCGAACCGCAAGGAGTCGGTGGTCAGTTCACCAGCGACAATGCGCGTGCTAAACGTCTTACGGTAAATTGGCATTTTGACAGTTTCGCCATTGGCAATTAATAATTGCTGAATTTCTTTCTTTAAAAAAACGAAAAAACAGTCACTGGGTATCGAAACATTTTCAAGATTTTGAACAAGATGCAGCATTGCGATCACAGACCATCGCATTTTTGGATGACATTACATACAGTCCAAACTTATTGCCCGGTGAACATCGGGCGGCATCCCAATTGCTTCGATTGTTGTGCCGTGACGACATCGAAAACAATCAAATGCATTTGGACAAATTGTTGACGGCGCCTAAGGTCTGTCCGAAAAATGTCGTGCGATTTTCAAAGCAATTTACTAATTCAATGATTTATAGACATCGAGTAAGGAGAGCATCGAAACCCTGTCGGCATTGGAAATTGCCGAACAAATGACGTATTTGGATCATCAAATTTTTATTAGTATTCGCAGCGAGTAAGTGCTTAGATAAATCATTCAATGTGTTGTTCTTTTCGTTTATCGTTGACATTTCGCGTTGCAGAGAATTTTTAGGGCAAGCGTGGATGAAATCAAACAAGAAATCTCAAGCCGAGCATATTTCACAGATGACAAAACGGTTCAATGATGGTTCACGACTCGTTTCATCTGAGATAATTTCTCGCAATAATATGCAATCGCGTGTGGCGGCCATAGAAAAGTGGACGGCTGTGGCCGATATTTGTCGCTGTCTGCATAATTTTAATGGCGTTCTACAAGTTTGTGCCGCATTCACCAATGCAGCCGTATTTCGTTTGAAGAAAACATGGGATAAAGTTCCGAAAACGGTTTGTTTGCAATACTTTTTTGCTTCCATTTTATGCCATTCAGTTGTACGACTCCTGTTTTTACTTGCAGATTAAACACACCATCAACAAACTTCAAGCGGTCGTCTGTTCGGACGGTCGATTTAGAGCCATGCGAGAGGCATTGCATCGCTGCGATCCACCGTGTATTCCATATTTGGGCATGTATTTGACGGATTTGTCATTTATTGAAGAAGGAACGCCGGACTTCACACCCGACCGATTACTAAATTTCTCGAAAATGCGAATGGTACATGCTCGTCATCCCAATTATATGGTCTCGCATTACCTCTGTCTTAATTTATATTGATTGTTTACTCCTCCTCTTCCAAATGCAGTTTGCACATGTGATTCGTGAAATTCGACACTTTCAACAAACTCCATACAAAATCGATCACATTCCGAAGGTCACCGCATATCTCCTCGATGAATCGTTACTGCTGGACGACGATGAACTGTATTCCCGTTCGTTGCAGATTGAACCGCGTACCTCCCGGCTGAGTGCACCAAATACCCAATTGGTGTAAGCTCTATCATTCGCAAGCTCTAGCTCAAACTTCCTGCGTCTCTCTTACTATATTTCTCTCAGATTTATCAGATTTATTAGGTATATGCATGCCTGTGTGTATGTGTGAGTGTGCCTGTGCGTGCGTGCGTGCCTGTGCGTTTTATTCTCACTTTTAATATGCGAATACTCAATCAGATTTAATCATATTAAGTAGCAATGAAACTGAAATCAATTAAATCTAAGGAAAAGATGAAATGAAGCAAGCAAAAGAAAACGCACTGCGATTTTATCCATAAACGTGTTTACCTCTTTAATGAAATTCTATTGTGCACTTGAACTGATTAATTATTATGTAGCTAATTGATAAAATAAATTATACTTAGAATAATGCATACACATCAAACACAATTAAACCAAAATGATAAATAGTAACTGAACTACGTAATGGATCTACGTAATCAGATTGGTGAGCCGGCTGTTGGCCATCATCCATCACAGAGCATGCAGAATGCTCATAATTGCAAACTGACATATATGGCTTAACTGAAATACGCAACACATGTCCAATTTAATTGATGTTTATTTTTCTGGGAGTTTTGGTACCTGTCAATGAGATTGAACTAAACAAACAACATTATGAATTTATGTAGCTTAAATGATTGAAGTCAATCACCTGCTGACTCACTCGATTCTTTCTATTTCGGCAAATAGCAGACTCTTGCCCCTTTGTTCATTCAAATCCTTGCCGGCGAACGACGAAATGCATAGCGTTTATATGTCTTGTTAATTTTCGGCCACAATTCGACAGAACAAATTAATTTTGATTCAGTCAATGCTTACTAGCTCTTACGAAAATTAGCGGGAATCGAGTCAGTTATTAAGTAAGCGATTTCAATCATTAGTCAGTAATTCTTTTGAGAGCGCGTAATCTTAAATTAGATATGTATTTGAATTATGTACTATATGTACCATTTCGTTTTCGTTTTTGTGAAATGTCAAGTCAAATTCGGATCGAATATTTCATTCATGTTTACATCTGTATCTAGACCATTGTGTACCTAAATTGGCACTACCGTGAAAATATTACATTGTAATGAGAACAATTATTATTTTTTGTTCATACAGCATTACGTAGTGGGATTGATGAAAATCGTTCGGAGAAGCGTCAGTTCTCTGTGAAATACCACTTTCTTCACAAATATGCGGGAATGCGCCCTCGTTCGACAATTTATTTGTTGTGAAGTGCGCCCGAATGTCAGTGACGTTCTGTCAAACTTCTGGAATGTTCTGATTATCAGTTTGGTTTTTGGTCATCTCCGATGAAGAACTCATGGACTTTGAACGACGATAATGCACCATCTCTCAGTGCCATTATTGTGCGTGAGTTTTTACCAGAAACATCCGACTCGGCAGACTCATAAAAATTCATCAACCAAATCAAGAAACTGCTCCGGTTCCACGCTCAAGAGCCGAGAGATGATAACCCATGATTTGAAAAAATATGAACGCAAATATCGTTGTAAAATATGGTGAATAATCGAAATCAGCGAAACGAGAGAAAAAGAAACAAATTATTAAAAAATCAAATTCATCAATTCGCTTAACATTTACACTTATCCTATTTGGGGCTCTCCGTTCAACACAAATTCCACCCAAGACTTGAGATTTTTATAGATAAAAAAAATTATTGCATAAGATGTGATTATATGTGTAGTATGTACCTATGTTTACAATGTATTAAGCGATACATAATTCAATTTACATGCAAATGATTCTAGTTGGACGCCATTCACGCAATGTTGGTGCAGTGAATGAAGTTCTATAAAAATAAATATTTTTTCACTTTCCTCCAGCATATGTTACAGTTACATATATCAACTAGCAACTATGGCCAGAGTATACTACCTCTTGCTGATTGCATAGTATTTTTCCTAGATACACACACACGTGTGTGTGAATCATGAAAGCAAATGGACTCATCAGAAACTCAATATTTATATATTTCATGTTTATTTATATATATTGAAGATTTTATTCGAATAGTATTGCGACGAGAATTGGATTTGAAGGTTGTAAAATGACCATGCTTCTTGGACGTAAACAGTGTTAGTATAAATGTACTGTGCATGTACCCAGAAGATGGAAATAGCTATATGTATATACATGTATATAACTATATATAGAAGTATTGAGCGAGAGCCGATCCTGAAAACAAATCTCCGCAGCGCCTTCAAGACTCTGCATAATGCAATATGGTACAGAAAACTATATCAAACATGGCTATATTACGCTATACGTACACCGATGGTGAAATAATCAAGTTCGAAAAAAAAGTACTATTGGCGTTGTTTTAAGAGTCGGGAGTACATTATGTAAATTTTGTACCGACTAGCTGCCATATAAACAGTCTCGGTATTTAATTAGTATAAACTTTTAACGTGTAAGGTGTATGCATTCTAAATAAATAAATTATCGAATTGACCCTTGAAAGCCCAAGGAAATCCGAAGAAGTGGAATACATTGAGAAAACACTCCTATTTTCTGTCCCCGGAAACATTTTTTTCTTTGAACCAAAAAACATCCGGTCCGTAGTTCAAAGTCGCAGGAATCAAGATTATTACGGACAAAGTGTCTTTAAGAAAATTAAAACACTTGAAGGGCAAAATAACACGATTCATTAACAAAATAATTTAACACGTTGACTCCCGTAACATTTTCGAAAAAATCGAAAAAAAAAATACTTTTTGAAAAATGTGTGTCATTTCCTCAAAAATTGACTGATAGCAGTCAGGTTTGGCCTATCCATTGGCATTACGGTTTTTCAAATTTTTTTGTCTGCTTTGGTGTTGCCACCTCAAAAAAAAAACCTTCAACAAATTGGCTGCCGTTTCCGTAAAAATATACCTACGATGTAGGTATAGGCCCGTTGAAAAGGCAAATGGACAAGCTGTTCTGTCCATTGTTGTTACTACGGTAATACTTCCACCCCTAGAAGGGGTAGCAATAAAAAAAAATACCAAATCTATCACTATGATAATACTATTCATGAGGTGAAAATTGTTGCCACAGTGACCGAAACGGATAGCTGATTCCTTCAGCTCTCCAACAAGTCCGAGCTGACGCTTCTTGGTCTATTTTTGCGGAAATGACGACCATTTTTCTAAAGCTCTCTGAAATTGTCTTGTGAGACACTATGTCTGACATGGGCATGACTACAGTGCAAGTGGCGCGACTTCGATTAGTTCACCCGTCCAACTACATTGGTGCTGCCTGTACATTATCATTGTCTACGTTTTTGTCAACTGTATAGTTCAGGAGCGCGAAACACAAATTCGCAAGTATGAGTGCTATCGAGAGGACACTCTCGGAACCAAAACAAACGGCCTATCCGTCGACAGAATGCAAATGTGTGCTCTATTTGGTGCGTGTGTTCTGAAACAATACGCACAAACGATGTTTACGAAATTGCAAACTTGACGAAGCGACCGATAATACCTTTATTCTTCTCGCACAGCATACGGCGCACACAAGCAATTGCATTTCATTCCTTCTTCTTGCTCGTCCACAAACAAACACGTATTCGATCGCTTCGTTTGATGCGTGTATTCAGAATTGCAAACGGCGAATATTTTAATATGTTATGCTTTAACGTTAGAGTGCGAACGACGATTGTTCTGAAACATCGTGCGCAACCACTCCAGCGTACAAGTATCGTAATAAAATATTCGTCGATCGACTTGAATATTTTCAAATTTGTCATTCCCGAATGTCCTCTTGGAGCGCTGATGCTAGCGTTTTCGCCCTTTCTATCTTATACATTGAGTGTTACATACTCATGGTATAGTTGGCGTGTATGTATGGGCGAGTGTTCTCCGTTTCAACTACATATTCAATGTTATGAGTGTTGCATATTTAAGACATACAGGGCGAATTTTCGTTGCCAATTTTCAACTCGTAAATAGATACGACGTGGTTTATCCGTGGACATATCAATTACGGTGAGGCATTCCATATATCCGTGATCAATACATATATCTCTAGAGCAACATAAAATATGTAAGAACAAAAAAAAATATTAAATCTGCTCCAGTTTTCGAGAGAACAAGGAATTCGGATTTTGAAGATCCAAAGGAAATTTTGAAGAAGGAAAATTGGAGCGATTCAATTTTTCGTTTTCGTCTTTGATTTCCTAAAAACTCTCTCGAAAATTAGAGCGAATCTATTTTTTATCTAGGCATCTGATGTCGCCCTATCTAAATTACAGAAAGCATTCTCTATTTTCGCCCAGAAATGAAAGAAAAACAGGAAAATCCTTAACTTTTCAGCGGCAATATGGCCACGTATAAATTTCTATATCACGTGCAAAGTGAATTGTACTCGGAAAAATTTCAAAAAATAAGAAAGCAAATAGTGCTAAAGACCTGTGTGACAGTACAAAATCTTTGGTAGGCATTCAGCGACTTTCTGTCCATTCTTCTTAATAGATTGCGGTGCAATATGAATTTGATACTAAAATGCTCAGCGCTCTGCAGTGAGATCACACGTACAGTGCGAACAAGGGAACTTGTTTGAATGTATTACATCTCGATTTAGACTAGGGTACACGAGAATCGCGTTTGAAAACGAACCGACATACGCTAAGCTAGTGCAAATTTCAGTTCGCATATTGAGAGCGACTTTACATGCGCAAAAAGGAGAAGCTCCTATATGTACATTGTACATTGTCTTGTTTCTCATTCCCTTTGTTTTGTTTCTCGATGCATTGGCCGAAGTATGCCGACGATGCGTTTTGGCACGCTCATCGTAGCACACAAACTGCGGTAGGCGCTAACTGAATACATTTCGCCTCGTTCCACGTTCGCCCCATATGTGTGAGTCCACAGCATAGCGCTGTGAATTTGCTGTATCTTGCTGAAGCGGTGCTGTCGCAGTCTACTTGAGTGGTTTTGATCGAATGCAGGAAAATTATTTCGACCTGCTTCTTTGCAATTTAGAAATATGTTCTTTTAGCATATAATAGTCTTAATGATCATTCACAATCACATCAAGGGGAGGGCTTTCATGGATTATAGTTCGTATACAATACATATATTTACGTGGATGTGAGGCGTAGTGTAATAAAAAGTGGATTCGCACTTTTCGTACACTGGAGAATGAAAAACTACAAGCTGGTTTTCCCATCTACGTTTGCGCAGCTGATATTCTGTTGATAATGAATGGATATGTACAAACATATTTTTTATAAAGATTAAAGAAAGGCACATTGAAATTTGTATGGAATACGTATAGCAGTATTCATACTGTATTGATACTGTCCTGTTATACTGCATACAGGTGTATGTGAATCGTACAGTATACGTACAAATTGTGTACGGAAATGAGACGAAAGTCGTAAAAAAATATTTAGTTAAAAAGTACTCGGGCACCGAAATTTCATGAACTAAAACCCGCAGGAAGTGGCCGATTATCTATTCCATAATCTCGTTTGTTCCAAGCATATAATGCATATTTTGCGGTAACAGCAATGTGTTAATCTCGCACTGGCAGTTTTTGCACTCAGAAAAAATCTTAAACAATCATTTTATATTTTTAATGGTGAGATCAGGTTCTTGGACAAGCGAAAAATGGGCAGAGACCGTCAAACTCAAAATACTTTGACTCTACACAGACGTAAAAAGTCGTCTGAATAGTTGCCTAGTTGGTTCTATCTGGTAAATACTTACTCGATTTCGTTTGATGCTTCAGAGCAACTCAGGTATTTGACAATGCTATACCAAAGCAATTCATTTTTGAGGGAAATCAAACAATATTTGAGACTGTCAGAATTCCTGAAAATGCTCCATAACAGCCTGGGCTTCGGAATTTTGAAATCGAGTATGAATAAGCCGCCACTTTTGACCGAATTGGTCTTGCTGTGCTTGGCCACTTTGGTTGCTTGGCCAAAAAACACACACAGAGAGTAATGGAATGGGTCACATTGATTCAAAAAGCGGACATTACAGAAACCAACACGAAAAGCACATCCTCCGTGTAGTCCAAATCCAGCTCATCACATGTGGATTCTGTCTGTCACATTGATGTTTTCGTGTTGTGTTGGAAACCTTTTTTTTCCACCATTTTACTCGTTTTAATTTGGGTGACCCGATTCATGCTTACCCTTTTTATTGTTTCTGTAGAAACAGAGTCCCTCCGAAATATGAAAAAAAAAATTGGAAAACTCATTACGGAAAATCTTTTCGAAATTATCGACTTATTTTTGGGATCTCATTCTGTTCAGGTGTATTCGACCTATTTTTATAGCACTATTTAAAGCGCAGGACCATAACTGGTCATGGTCAAAAGATTTGATGGGATAGTCGCTATGACTATGAGTAGAACTGTTGCTAAATCGACAATAGTCTATCTGTCATGCGTTCAAATAAAATCTGGGGACTCCTCTAATTGCACCCTCCAAATAATTGAGTCCGGCATTTACTAGGGCTAATTATGACAGATTCGTATTCGGGTGCTTCGCCCTCCCATACCGCCGTTGATGTTAGTAAAGAATTTTTTCTTGAAAACATAACAGTTTGCTTCAAATAGATAGACGTGTTATTCTTGATGTATTTTTCAATTTTCGAATACTGGAAGACAGACAACACACGAATGCTGGAGACATTCATGGAATTTAATCTGCACGTAATCTTACGAAATCTGGCGTCGTGCTAGCTAAGGGTGTTTGATGGGTGAATTCAGGTCCAATTGTTACATATTAGCGATGAACGGGAGAAATGAGCTAGGAAATGTCGATTTTGTAACAGTCTTAGGGCCATCAAATACTGATGTTGAGTTTCAATTACCGAAATTGTATATAAAAACCAGG
>JANTFB010112866.1:0-12040 GCA_026546635.1 Porricondyla nigripennis | reverse complement strand
CTGTTTGCCTGCAGCTCACATTTTTCTCGGTAAAACGCAAGAACCGCAAACAAAATACCCTTCGGCGGGAGAAAGTAGTCGATTCACGGTGTAGTAGGCCCAAGTCCATGCAATCGAGTGTCGCACATTTTTTCTCTCGATACGAAATTGTATTCCATTTTTTCCGTGCGTCGGTGTGATTGGGGAAGTGGAAGCTGAAGCATACGGCGTCGGCCACCCTCTGGAAAAATAAACGCGCATTCACGCACTTGACACATCGACGAAGAAGGCATCGCGCTAGCTCGCGCCGGCAATGGCAATAAAATTTATATTAACAAAATAAACACACAGTCACACTCGTAATGGCAGCACTTACGCATCATTATTATATTTATGAAAATTCGTACAACATGCAGCATTGGGGGTTGGGTGAAAGCGTGCAGGATGTGGAGTGTCTCGGATGCTTGCCCTTTTATTTCGCTGCCGTCATTCTGGCAATTGTCAACAAAACTGTCTGGAACGCGGGCGCGCCCGGCACTCACAATGCAACGCAATAATCCATCAGAGATGATGTGGAATTGAATCAACGACGGTAGAAAAAAGGTTTGATAAACTAATTGTAAAGCAATCGGATGTTGGATGTGTTTTTGGCTCTGATTCTCCATGTGGTTCGGCTTGATCGATCCACTTTCACCGTGTGGCCTCCACATCCACATCGACTCGTGCCGAACGGGAAATGTAATTCGGCGATTGGAGAAAAATGAGTTTTCGCTGATTGCCAATATGCTGGCGAAACCCTCGCCTCACAAATCCTCCATTCCAAGTGGCAGACTTTTTTCCGCAGGAGTTTTGTGTGTGCGATACGACCAAAACGACATTTTTCACTATTTGTTGCACAACTTCCTAACTATTGATTTTTATTCGTTTTAATGCACCGACCCAGCTCCCAATGAACTGGGAGATTTCTCACTTTATTCATAACATTTGGTCATAGGTGCTCCTACCCCTACGACAGCCTCCAACGCAATCGCATCCGAACATATTGCATGGTCCATGACCGTAATAGAGGGTGACTCGCGTTTCATCGTGGCAAAGGCAGACGACTCCACCAGGCACGCAACTTTTTTTCCGGCAGCACTCAGCATTCGCCAGATTCCATTTTATAGAAATCAGTATTGCCAGTAGCAGAGTTACACTCATTTTCGGAGCCGCCGAACAACTGTATTCCACTCACTGTCGTGGAATTATATAATTTTCAAATAAGCGTGATGGCGATACACAAAATGAAATATCAACCAAGGAAATGGCAGTCAGAGATGTATCGTTTGAGTGACCGAATTGAACTGATCGGAGAAATGTGTGATCGACTTCTAGTTGAATTTCATTTTTGACCAAATTTATGGGATTCCGGATGCGTCACTTCAATGATACAACTCCAAAAACCCAAGGGACAAATGGACCGCATCAACAATTCAATGTCGGAGCAGTTACTAGGTTTTTATTCAAATGAGTTGGGTTTTGATGGGTTCGACCACAGATCACGGAATGAATTGAATTGCGGTAATTCTATCCGATTGGAAATACTTTCGTAGTATACAAGAGATTGTTGAAAGAATTAAAAATTGAACGATCGAGATGTCCAATGGGTGACTGCCCTTGTTCCAATGAGTATTTGATTTCCCGAAGAATACCTGAGGAAATTGGAATGGGTTGAGGTTTTCCTGGTTGAGGTGTGCAAATGTGCGTTTCGTGCTTCTTTGGTCCCACTTGCGCAGTCATTTATATTACTCTCAGCGCCACAATTGTGATCTGAGCTGATCTGACGATGTTTATCGTCACATTCTTCTAATCGTTCATGGCTCGAACTCTTATTTAAATGCCCAGATGCTGGATGAGTATGAGCACAGATTGAACACCAAGTGAGGATATCTTCTGTGCCGAAATGTAAAAGATGGTGGAATCAAGAGTATTCAGAGACTCTATCGAGAAAGTCCTGAGTGGACCTCAGCATGATTTCTCACGTTTCCTTACCGACTTTTATGTGAGTACACGCACATCAATGATGCGGAATCCATTCGATGATCTTTTTTCTACGGCTGAATTTCTGTGCATACATATGCACCAGCGATTGATTCGTTGCAATTCTGCTCCGCAATTACCACGTTCCGCCGAGAAAAGAGCAAAAAATGTGATGGACCGTGTGTTGTGTAACCAATTTTCAGCTCGATGGGTAGTATTTCCATTTCCCCGTCATTCAGTTACAGACTACCGAATACAGAACGCACGACACATTCGTGGTGGCGAACAGAAAAGTGAGAGAATGAGCGAACGAGCTCGAGTGAGCACGAAAAAAAATGGAAATATGTAATTCGTTCAATTGTATTTTATTTATCGATTGCTATAATATTGAATATATGGGAACGTTATTTTGCCCGGAGGCCATATTCAGATTATATTATGTGAAAATTTATATTCTCGGGCGATTTATTATTGTATTTCGTCGTGGTCATGTTGGAAAAACGCTGTTTCGTGTCACGAACACACTGGCACACCGCACCACACCACACCGTCGATGGAGTCCGGATGGCATTGCGTCGATGTCGTTTACTCTTTACTCGATGTGCTGTTGAAAGCGCAAAAAAAAGGATGGGAAAAGGGCAGTAATCGACATCACCATCCCCATCCCCATCGAACGAAAGCCGACACGATTTTTATTATTTTTGATTCGATTGCACGGCACTGGTGCACACTGCGAAACATTCCGCATTTCCCAGTTTTTCCGTCGATTTATTATTATTTTTAGAATTTTTCCCATTGTGCCATCCGAATGGCACGATTGTGACAAATGCCATATTTCACAAAGTAATGCATTGTATTTTCTGCGCACCAGCCGCCGATGCTCTCTGCCATGCCCCATGCACGGTACATCGTTCCAATGTGTAGAAGCGATGCATTGTTGGTGCAGTGATTATTTTTCATTTTATTTCATTCTGTCGAACGAGGGAAAAAATGAAGTGCACAGAGAGAAATATTGTTCTTGGAATGTTCTTGTAATCTTCTTAATTTGTTCTTTAATGTACTGTAGAAACATTCTTACTTGACTGAGTCTAGATATTGTATGTGATATAAGCCACCTAGAACCAATCTCATTTCGGTTACGACTAAGGCATTGAACTGGGAGGAGATATGTGAATATAGTTTTCGAATGTGTATTATCACAAATTGCACTTCGATCGCAGTGATTACTCGTCATTCCGCTGAAAACAGAGAAAATAAATGACAGTGGTGTTGATTACTTCTGACGAAAAGTTCGATACATTGCTTTAGTACACAATTTCGGTCATAACCGGAATGACAGCGGTTCTAGGTGGCTTCTTTTCCATACAATATCTAGACTCAGTCAAGTAAGAATGTTCCTGCAGTACATTCAAGAACAAATTAAGAAGATTTCAAGAACATACCAAGAACATTTTTTTTCTGTGTGTGGAAGAAAAAATGTCGGCCGCAGTGTAATGGGTGTTATACAGTGGCACGACCGACGATGCTTTCCTCGGAGCGGACACGCTTTCAGTTGGATATGAATCGATAAATGTAGCGAAGATGCAGCGAACAATGGACCAAATGATATTGCAATAAATGCGCACAAATAAAATCGACTCGAATCGATTCATTATTTTCATTTAATTCTCTTCTTTGTACTTTGTGTACCTCACCCGGTCTCGCCTTTGCGAGAATTGGCCTAGCTCTTGCCGTCTGGAGCGTTCTTTGGCAATTTCGCGTGGTCGCGGGGATTTCGCCCGGGAAATAATCCAATTCATGATGAGTCGAGGCCAATACAGCTTCCAGAAAATCCATATCTCCTTCCATGGTCCAAATGGAGTTTCGTTCCCCGAACGCGGCCACAAGCTCATAAAACATGATAATTTGCTTCGTTTCGGGATTGTTCGCTCACATTGTCATGAATTTGAGTAATTGGCGGCAGACAAAATGCCCCAACGATATACGCGGAACAATTGCCCGGTGATTCGTTTATTTTTAGAAAATAATTATCTTCCGTTTTGCATTCTGATTTCGCGTGGAATATCAGGCGCGAAAACCGACAACAAACCACTCGCACGCTCGTTCGCCGCGTACACATAAAACGATTTACAATCCACGATGCAATTGCTGGCGGCTATTTGTTCGGCTGCAAAATCAAATTAGACTTCGCAACCCGCAGCAGCAATAGCCGAAACAAAAATGAAAATGAAAAAAATGAACGCCAGTAATGAGTGAAAAATGATCACATTTCAATTCGGCCGACGATGGTGGCTGCGGCGGCGTACAGCCAATGTTGATGCGGTATAGCGCGTGTAACGTAAACTTTTCAACAAACAAACAGTGCGAAATTGATACGGCACACTGATGGCGCGAATGAGCCGCGTCAAACATGCTCGCAAAGGAATGAAATGGTCCCCTTTGCCACCCTCATTCCGGAAACGGTGGATATGTGCCATGCGCGTATACATCAGTGTGCCCGAAACTTTGAGTAGGGTAGGCAGCAGAAGGAGAGAGTGAGAAAAAAAACAGTGGAAATGCCCAGCACAGCGTTGGCCAATGGCCACTGTGGCCGCCACCGCTGCCGCCACACCAAAAGTATGGTAATTAAAAGTTTATTTAATCGTGCACCACGCCTAATGAAGTTATTTCTGTGTTGCTTCGGTTCACTGGGATTTCCGATGTGGCACTCGGTGCTGGAATAATAATTCAATTTGAATATTTTATGCACAAGGCAAGCCATTGCCTCACTCTGGCTCTCACTCGTTATACGCATCACACGAACACTCGAAGTGCGTGCTGCAACTGAGATGGAAGAGTGATTGTTAATTGATTTGAAAGGTGTATTTTTGGTCCATTCGAACTTTGACATCCGGCCACTTCATCTGGCTGTACGATATCACCGCCTTGAGTCATTCTTGAAAACTGCGAACCCGAGAATCCGATTTTTCTCCAAATTGATCGAAAATCGAATTCCTATGTAACTGCTGTGATTTTCATTTTAGAATTCTTCTCCTAATTGAATCACACTCAACGCCATTCCTGTCCGCAAATCGTTGTGTGCACCCGAACAGGTATTAATAGCAGATATATCCAAATGATGGATACACACGACCGCTGGTTTTTCGACGCAGAAAACCACAGCATATTGCATCATGAGGTTCGATGTTCAAATTCGGGCCACAATTAGTGGCATTCGCCGAGTCCGTCCGACATATTTATTCAGAGAATAAAACTCTTCGGCTTCGGTCCGAATGAGTTAATAAATACTAATTTCGTCTGTTGGCCGTTATCTAATATTTATTCACGAAGCCATTGCGAATCGGTTTGGGGGTTGCGGCGTAAACGTTTCCTATTAAATCATACGATTTCGCCCAGCTGAACGATGTTCGGGGGCATTCAACCAAACGGTGAATTTCGGTATTTGATTTTTGCGGATTCATTCGACAGTCGATACAAATATATCTAAATTGAATCCGAATCGGCTGTGCAAATAGGTAGACGATGAAACATTCATATTCACGCCCAGCAGTTCGGTCCGATGCGCAGCTACCCGATTATATTGGGTCGGGGGAAAAGTTTTGGCCGATTTTTCTGGATTTTTTCCCTCATTATTCGAACGGTGCTTTTGATGCGAGCGACGAAACACAAAACTGTCTTGACTAGTTTAGCATCGCCCGCCATTGTCACCTAACAGCATTAAATGGCGAAAATCGGCGGGAACTTTTCCCCCAATCCAACACATAAACTTGGTGGTATCAATGGCAAGCGGGATTCGTGAAACCTCGAAAAGTGAACAGCGTACATAAAACATTGGGAAGCCGGAATTGGCCAGATAATATACGTATGCGTTTGCGTACATACCTGTGTATCCGCCGCCACTATATTTGCCCAATACATGCCCGCCAAACCATTGTCTTTTATTCAATGTGTGCATGTTTGTGTATGTGATGCAAAATCCAAATCCCGGTTTCACACGGAATTGAATTCAGTGATGCGTTCGTCGATTTATCGATTCGAAATAAAGAGAACGAGAGTACCGCCATTCGAACAATATTTCGTGTGCCGAAATAGATTCGAGTAATTCGGCATTTGCTTGCAACAGAATTTTCGATTGGCAAGACAACATCGTAGACCGCACAAAACCAACTCGATTCGGCAATGCCTCTCATGATCATGGGTCGGGACGCTACAAAATGTAAAACGAACTAAATTCAGAACGATGCAAACTAATGAATTCATTTTCTGTTTTTCTCTCTTTTTCCAGGTTTGTGCATTTGTTCATTTCAGCCTCGATTCTATCACCAATTCATGGAATTAAGATTTCCTTCTGAGTCTAAAGCGACCCCGGCTGTTTTGCATTGGCCAGCGATTGGTTGCTTTCCACCGTCCAGGTATATTGTCAATTATTTTCTTTTCACCTCATCGCGTTCGCTGATCTCACCCAGTGGGCGCCCACGCTCCACGCCCCACCCATCACACACAATGAATAAATTGAAAGAACTGTTTGCTTGTTCCTCTCCTTTGTTTCTAATCCGATTTACACGTCGCGACGGTGCGCCTTTCGATTTGAATAAAATCGCTTCAAATATTCATACATATTTGCTTTCAATATTATTCCGCAGCAAATAATAATAATGAAAAACTATGTGGAACGTAGGCGGCGAGTGCACTGTGCTGCAACGCTGCCACCGAATGCAGTGTGCGACATCCGAGTTGGCACAAATTAAATCTGGCGACGATAGTGTATGCATGCGCAACAGACTTCGGGTCGTTAAATTCAATCTTGGCCTGGGCACAGTATGTGTAGGTTGGTGGTTGGTGTGCCTGTGCGTGGGTGTGTCTCGGTGGTGGTGAGCGCGCGATACGGTTGGCCAGCATTATTAACGACATCATGACAGCGACGCCACCATGAGCAAGCCAAAGTCAGGCGCAAGGAAGCTGAATCGCGCACACTTGCGAACACATAAAGTGGTATTCATTTCGCTGCGCGTTTCGGCTTCAGCACAGAAACGGGTCGTTAGAGCCCCGCTCGCGATGTGCCTGCCGACCGGGCCACGGCCGCAGCGCTGCAAAATATGTTCAGCTACTTCCACTCTCTCTCTCTGTGTGTGTGTGTGCACCAAAGGACTGGCTGCCGCTGTTGTCGTACATTAATTCAACTCTGCAGTACGTATTTATGCCTTTTGCATCGGCATTACAAATTTAAAGCAGATTAAATTGTAATTAAACTGTCATAAAGCTGAGGCAAAATAAAGAACAATGCTCTTTAATTTCGGAAAGATTTTCTCCAAATTAATTTGCAGCGCAATAGCGGATATTAAAACTTATAATAACAATTTTTGCCTCTTCCGTTCGTGGCTTCTTCGTCCGCTTCGGCGTCTCCATCTCCATTGCCGGTGCCGCATGCAGAATGATGTTGCGCGAACACCCAAATAAATACAGTCGCGGGCTGGGATGCGGCGCTGTGATTTTAAATGACAATTGAATCGGCTCGTCGTGCATCCGCTCGGTGTTCGGTGAATGAAAATTGCCACTCAATACGCCAGCCAGCGCCCAACAGTTTTAATTCGTTTGAATTTGCCACTTGGCGAGTGCGCGTGTCAATGAGTATGAATGTCCACAATCCGATTCTCACTTGCAACTCTGCCAATGCGTCCTCGCTGCCACACCTCGCCGCTCCCGCCTATCGCCCAGACGCTCGCTACTCGCGGACATTCTTTTGAATTCATTTAAATTGAATTAGCATAAATTAATTAATCTGGAGCCAAAATATTTGTGCTTCTCCAATCTCCTCCATCCATCTAATACTTTCCGAAGGATAAAAATGTGCTCCTCCACCGTTTGTCGGCGCACACTGCCGACGCAAAACGATGTGCTAAGACACCGAGAGGCACAACGGGCATCGCATTGCCTTCGTCAACATGACGCTTTGGGCTGGACACTTGGTTGGCTGGGTGGGGCGGACGTCGGCGGTGCGCGCAAAATTCATGGGATTTATTACAATAATACGTCCCATTGACGGCGTCCGATGCGCAGCGCGATACCAACGGCAGCGAACGGGCGAAGAAAAGAGGCGAACTGAGCGAGATTTGCATGTACAATTCTCTTTTGCGAAGAATTTAAATGGGAATGAAAATGGAGGAGGCGATGCGAGAGCCGTACACGGTGCAGCAGCAGCATCGAGCATCGCTGTAATGGACTTTCAAATGATGTTAATAAAATTTTCAACGCATAAATATTTATGCGGAATCCATTCGTTATGTATTCGTAACGGGTATAAATAAATTACGCTTCTGTTGGAAATTATCAGGGAATTAGTGAGCGCGCGATGATTCAGTTTTCGGACGGAATGCGACCGACGTGCCCGGCGTCGTGTAATGCGTTTTCGATCTTTTGCAACGACGCATTTGGTTCAGCGTTTGGCTGCAATTCAATTTTCGAATGATTGATTGATTGATAGTCGAACGGTGGACGTGCGCATTTGGTACGATCAGGAGTGAATTGTTACTGACTGCTGACAAATTGGCGGACACGGAACATGTCACGAACACGAACGCAACCTCAAATTGTCATGTCATCGTGGCCGCGAAGTCAGCGACATCGGACAAAATTAACATTTCGCGACGGCAACAGAGGCTACGGCGAAGAGGAGAGAAGAGGTCGAGGTGTGCGAGTCGACATTTTCGAATCTCGTTTTTTTTCTCGTTCCGACGCTAGGACGCTAATCCTAATTGGGCTAATTCGGCAAATTGGCACAGGAACATTTCCCACGAATCGCGACGAAATAACTGTTACAAATTCGGATGAGAGCGAGCAGAACGGCCCTGCCATCATTCATACGTCACACTTCTCGTCCTGTGCCAGCGTCGAGTCGAACGAATCGTCCGTGTGAACCAATCGACCAGTCATTTCCTATGACTGAAGCGCATCGAATGCAGCTTTATTTACTTTCAAAATTGGTCACGATCGATTTCCTCAATTGAAAGTCCAACACATCGTTGTCGCATCCGACCCTCTTTCCCCACTGCCCGGTGGGCGCGTGTCATGTTCATTCATTTGTGAGTCGGCAGCAAACAATGATAGCCGACAGCGAGCGATGGCTGACTCCGTTCCCGTTAAATAATTCGTATGAATGATTTATCTATTTGTTTGCCGTGCGGCAAATGACAACAAATATTTGCAAATGAATTTCAATGAAGTGCCCGCCCGATTTATTTAAATTAGTTTTCGTTCGATCGTTTGTTCGTCCATTTGCCACTGGTTTGCGTCGACGGGCTTGTTTGCCCATCGAACAGAAAAGACTCCTCAAAGTAGTTGGAGTTTTCCGCATAAATACACAAATTGGTCGAATCGATGGATTCGTGAATTCAATTTAATTGTTCAATGAACGCGATTTTCCACTAATTTATCGAGACGAGGCATCGTATCAAACGAGCTATCGTACGACCCAACGAACGACCTCTCACTCCACCGAGCACACCATACCAGTGGATTTAGACTCGAACTCGAACATGACAATGAATGTGTCGAATGTCGATGGGAAATTGATGCCAATTTGAATTAGGCAAAATTCCATTTCAATCGATGCAACGGATCGTCCCATTTTCTACTTGATGGATTCCGCACGAATTGGGCCGGGCACGAATCATTCAAAGCAGTTCCAAGATGCTTTCACTCGATGCCAAGCCAGCCATCCGCCAACATGACAAATTCAGAAATTATCAAAATTGTTCGATTGCGAGTTTCGGATGAATCATGAAACAACTCTCTTCCCCCAACCATCACCACTCACTCACCACGACGCGGCGATGAACAGTACGCCAACCCAATTTCACTGCTGCACATTTTGCATTCGTCTGGTGTGCGTTCAACCGTCGCACTGCGAGAACTGGTTTGCATTTACAGCTCAGCAGCATCGCCATCGCCATCATCATCATCATCAACATAAATTTAATGCAGCAGCGTTGATGGGTTGATTACATCAAAGTGTATATCCGCTTCAATGCAATAACCGGCGGGATGAAAAAGAAAACCGTCACTACGACAAAGCATTCGGATCATCAAAACAATGCGCAGACGAGACGAACGAGCGATGAATGACAGATCATGTGTGCGACGACGAACGTTTTCATTTCCATAAATTCCATTTGAGTAAATTTTCTGAAATGAATTTCCACCATCTTCGGCATTCCATTTCCCACTGTAATCGCGTTTGTGTGCGCTGCGAAGCTGGGAGCTGACACTGAATCGGCGAACGCATTTAATCATTCGCAGATGTAGCGCAGGCACAACAACAATTATTTTGTTATGAAAACAGAACACTCCCATGCACGCGTCGTCATCACACATATAGCGTATTTGCGTTGACAAACTATGTAGCGACCGAATCCCTCCGTTCGCTCGCTCGTTCCCATTCCGAAACATTCACGCATTAAACTTTTCGTCACATCCATTTCGATTAATCATGTCAAATGGAAATAAAATCGAGAACTGTTTGCTATTGGCGGGCGGCGTTCGGGCTCCCATACCCGGCCCGGACACGTTCTTTCGACATTATAAATTTTATCCGCGACATGAACAAAGAAAATATTTATCAAAGCGAAGGAAAGTGTTCGGCGTTTGAGCGAAGTAGCACACTCGCGAGAGCCGAAAAAAAAAATGCCGAAAGAACAACGACAAGACGAAATCCGGGAAACGGTGATGCGACGCAGCGGCGAAGTACCTTCGCGAGTCACAGGGAACGCAGCAACGGTTCAATTTCCGAACAGAGCACACTTTCGGGGCAAATAATTACGCGATGTGGATACATGAACACTGAACACACATGGAAACGTCCATCGAAACATCGAAATCGTTCTCGTTTTCGTTTGTTTTTTCTCGAATGAAAATAGCCAGGCCCAACCGAAACTGGAACAATGTGGCGCTGTGCGGTGAGAGCCCGAGCGTAACGTATATTATCGCGACCGAACACTGTGCAGTCATTTTGATGCATGATTTACGCTTTTGTATTAAAGTCAAAATGAACGATGTGTGATAAATACACATAAATTATTTTCGCTTTTTTTTATTGCTTATTATTGTGCGCGCGGTAATGCGGTGCCCAACTGTGTTTGGCGCCGTTGTCGTTTTTTTTTATTGCTTTTTTCAGACATTTCATCCGCTGCTGAAAACCCGAAAAAATGAAAACAATTTTCACTCGAACGGTCAGCGGTGACAAATAATGTAGAACAATTGCGCGCCTTCTCCATTGCGTATATGGCCGTTTATCGTTCGATTGGCCAACAGACGCGTGTGGCCACTGATTGACGCCAACCGGCCTCCGTTGAACTCGTTGCGTTGCGATAGCAAATTCTTCAGTGGCCCATTACTCTCATTATTGCTATTTTTATTTTGGTTTTCCCTGTTTTTCCGAGAACATAAAATGATCCGATTTTTCCGACGCGGTGGCAGTGATTTGGCGTGCGCCAATGGACTCCGAAAAAGTAGAAGGAAATTCTTGTGCAAAACAATTACAGTGGCCGGTCGTTGTGGGTATGGAGCGGTGGGTAGTGTCAGCAAACGGTGATAGAAGACCATTATTTCGGCCCGAATGTCGACGCGGATGAATGTATGAATGCCATTAACGCGTGGCGCACAATTATTGCTCGCCGACATGAATTCACTCATTACACGATGACAAAATAATTCAAAGAAACGAAATAAAATCGATCCCACGTTCGGCGTACCCACGCGATGCCGATACTTCTTTTTCGGAATGCGTAACCGGGGCACCGTATCGCTTTCTCGTTGAATTCTCAGACGTTTGGTCCTTGTCGATTCCCATCAATGATTCATTCGATGTCTCGTGCGTGTGCGTGTGTGCTTCGCTTTCCACTCATGGCACATTCAGTGCACAATGAAATATGCATGGGTGACGTTCCGATGCGCCTGTCTACAGAGAGTAGGGGCGACGAGTAGGCTCGCTGAATGTTTTATGAGCGGACTCGAGTCAGTTTGGCCAGATCAATCTCGCATACGCGCT
>JANTFB010112756.1:0-12043 GCA_026546635.1 Porricondyla nigripennis | reverse complement strand
TATGGCTTCCAAGCACGCGAGGAAAAGCTGCAAAAATCGGAAATAAAGTTGTGTGAAAATGCCAAAAATACGACCGACATATGTTTCGTGGTGTGTTTGGTGTCGACGATTCGACCACCATAAGTCAGTCTATTTATAGAAAAAAAAACGACCGAGCGAACGAACGAACGAACGGGCGTCAAAGAAGTGGTATGAGAACAGATGAGGATAGACAGAGTGAAACGGAAATAGTAGAAAGAGACAAAATAGAGAAAGCTAGATAGGGAGAAAGGGAGAGATAGATAGGGGGAGAGGGAGAGGACAGAAATAATTCAAGATAAACACGCAACTTGACAATGTTCTGTAGGAACAGTAAACACACGTAGATATAAGTAATAGAGTGGATCGATTTTTCAACCCCATCTGCTACATCGATTTTTGAGAGATGTCCCCTTCTCATATTTCTGAATATTTTTTTAAAGAACCCCCGCACCCCTCCCATTAGCTGATTTTTGTTAATTTTTGTACTAGAACCCCACTAGGCGTTCATTTTTTTTTTCGTCAAGAACACCCCAAAAATGGATTCCTCGGCCCAAAAAACCCTGGCATAATTTTTTTTAGCGAAATTAAATTACCCGTTTAGGCGCTAGAATCGATGGAAATTGCGTTTCTAACGATTTTTCCATTTTCATATGGAATCGATAAAAATTTCATTTCCCATCGCCTTGGGGGCCATTTCGAATGATCCGATTTCGCTCAAAATTTGTATGCCAAGATGTTTTGGTCCGGGGAATCCATTTTCGGGGTTTCCGTGACAAAAAAATGAACGGTTAGTACAAAAATCAGCGAAAATCATAAAAATCAAAATGGGAAGGGGTAAGTTTTTTTTAATTATTCCGTTTTTTTTCTATGTCCCCTTCTAAAATCGATGTACAAAACGATCCACTCTAATGAATATACCGACAGAAAAGCGTCATAAATGAAAATTGGTAGTTTTTGACCCTGTAAATGTGAATGTGAATCAATGGGATTTCAATTACCCAGAAAAAGACACGACACATCAATTCATCACCCGGTCTAAGTTTTGGATTATTAATTACGATTGCATTCGCAAAAATGAATGGAAATGTTGATTTGGCACGCGCCAAATCGGCCAATCGGCCGCTGTTACCGAATACTGTTCATTGCAGGCGTAATTAGCACAATTCATTGTGTTGAATCGTCATATAAAGCTCCCCGGCACCGCGCGTGCCAAATCAACATTTTTATTCTTTTTTATGTGTGCAATTGGCCGCACCGTTCAATCTAATCCCAACACCGCGCATTATATTAAAGTCTGCCCACCATTCGGCTGTACGGCAATATCATTAACCACTATGCCACTTGTATCGATGTTTCAATTTTATTTGACAATACTGACGAACAATAAAATACATGCGCAGGGCTCAGAGTTGCTGTAATTTAAAATGCTTACACACGCGCAAGTGACAAGAGAATGAAAATAGCATGGACGGAGCCCAGTAAGAAAAAAGCGTGTAGTTCACGGGATTTGACGTGTGACGAAAGGTTGCACGACACAGACAGCAGACGTACAAAAAAGCACACAATCCGAATCAGAAACTTATGGATGGATTTAGTTTGGATACAAAAATATGGTAAAAGGGCTTTGAATGTTCGAATTGTTTCGTGTGACATGTGTGCCTGTTCGACAAGAAAACGGGGAGGGGGCGCGGAGTGAGAGTGGAATGGGGAACGAAACGAAGACGGAAAGGGGAAGACGGAGAGACTATTCCAAATCAGTGTCTTTTGTTTCTGTCGCAAATCGTTTGATACTTTGATATGGCAGGTGGTGCTGGGTGTGTGACGTGATGTGATGTGGTGTGTGAATGCGTGTGTGCATGTCATGAATTTTCCATTCGGAAAAGCTCATGGTCTAAAAGCGGAAAGCCAGCCATGCTAAACTCACATCAGTGACCGTTTGCAATGCATGAATATAATCGATTTCTGTTGTCACCAACTCCCATATAGCCGATTGAATTTTTATTTCGTTGTCTGGCATTGAGTCCACGCTGATGAATTCCTTCCAGGAGCCGTGTATATTTTCCAAATACTCGACCGCTGACGCCACATCGATGTTATCGAACTCGAACTCATACGATCGACGTGCTTGCGGCACGCCATTTCTAGCGTATCCATTTAGGATTTCGCATAATTGATTTTGGTGGGGATTTTTCAGTCCGAACAGCATTGACCATCGTTGTTTCGGTTGTTTGCCCGTTGCAATTGTAGTGTTCGTATTCGTCACTTGCGATGGACGTACATCATAGGCCGTATTATCGATGCTCTCTTCAGTTGAGGCCGATTGAAATAATTTGACAGGTCGTGATCGAGTACTCTATCGTTTTTATAGAGCGTCGCATTCATTCATCAATCGGATAAGAAACGGTGAGAAAAAAGAAAACAGGCAAACCATATGCAGATGCGGTTACAATTTGAAAAGTTCTGATACTGATGACTCATTGGGCGATCATTTACAAGCTTCTTACTTACGAAAGATGCCGCCTTATGTAAACCGAATTGACTGGATTTGGTTGACGACTCTTTTTCTATAGAAAAAAAAACATTGTAAAAAAGACCGAAAATTAATGTCGGCTCCTGTGTTCGTAGAATGACAGTTAACAATTCAAAGATTTTCATACGGAATTTTATATTAGACCTAACGTAAACGGTGGCGGAAGAACGTCATGAATGGGAGGCATACTTCTGAGGTTCTGAGAGTGTTCAATGAACACTGTTCATAGCTCAAAACTGATTTGAGATAGAGCTACGGGATGTTGGACAGGCGGAATATACTCTGTCGTGACCAGGAAGCAGATTTCACGAAATTTAGTCCGATTTTTTCCCGAATCGTAGACCAATTTAAATTGAACCAGTTTCTAGAACATTACAAAGCTCGACCTTCAATCAGTTCCGAGCTGTGACCACTTCCAAAAGTATGCCTAAAATTGATGATGTTCCTCTGACGTTGGCTCTAACGCAAGATTCCCGTCCGTGAGATGGAAATGAAGAGGCGTAAACTGGTTTTACCGGTCACAATCAAAAATCTCCCAGCCAGATTGCCTGCGTCGGTGCTTTTCGTGAGTGATCCATAATAGGACGTTCCACCTGGAAAAATGAACAATTCCCAATTTGGCTTGATCTCGTGGAAAATATCTCTGGTTGCATTGTATGGGATCTCGCTCATTTCGGATGCATCAACATGCGAAACATTACAAGACACGCACTCACCCAAGTCCATCGAAGCCGGAAAACTGTGTTCGCTAATCATTATTTGCGAAAAACTTAAGTTCCGACGTACCAGTGCGCCGCGAAGTACTTCCCTGTAAATCAATGAGATAAAATTAATGTGATGCGATTCATGCGACATCCAATCGAAATATAGTGAGCTACAATTCACTTCACTAGCGAGTCACATGGCGACATAATTGTTTCCACTTAACACACGGATGAGAGAGTATTGTAGTTTGTCGGAACCAATTCGACATTCACCGCCACTACGAACTTCGCTGTTTTTGCGGATTCGCAATGAAAATAGCGGCAACAACAAGAAAGAAAGCCATTTTGTTTTCATGAATATTTCCGATCGGCTGAACAGAAAAAAGGGAAACGGGTTGTGTACGAGTACAAGCCAGACTTTGAGTTTGAAGAATGAACTGAATAGATGGCATAAACTTTCATCAGGTTCGACTAAAAGCCATCGCATTTTCAAATGCATGGGAAAAGTTTTTTTTCTCAATGATGGACGCACCAAATCAATCAAGTGGAATGGATTTTTGCCCGAAATCGGCAATAGTGTGACGCGGCCGTCGACACTGGGTATCAGACTGACGGCCGACGCAGGCACAAATGCTGTCTGCCGAAATCAATTTTTCGGACGGAAAATGTACGATACCCAGTAAACAATTTCGTTTCGAAGATTGGATCTGCAGTGGGAAATATTTGCAAATTATGCGAACGGAGCGACAGGAACCCCTTACAGTGGGAAAAGTTTCGGAATAAGTATGTTTCGCCGACCGTTCGTGACAACTTGATACAAAGTCGCTTAATAAAATGTATTGTGTAGTCCTTCCATTCGATCATAAACGCAAACGGTTATGGCAACATGTGCATTAACGTTTCCATTTTTCCCTCGCATATTGGATCGGGCTGAGAATCTTATAGTCTCACTATGTTATTAGCACATACATAAACGTCACGTCGAATTCTGACGTTTATCGTTCTGGCATCCTGTGTTCATTTCCTTCTTTTTCTTCATATCATTCAGCTCCGTGGCATCACAATGTGCACGGGCGAATATGTCGAGACTGCTTGAATGAAGTTATTGCCGACGCCCATTGTCTGTTGTGTAAAGTGACTGTAATGTCTCACATTTGATTAGACTCGGAAGAATGAATCACCATTATAACATGTTCGCAAGAAAGCCGTACAAACATCGCGCACGGCAATCAATTTGTTTGCTGGGTACAACGTATCACATCAACAGACATACCACACATGTCCCACCTATTCTATTCGCATATCATTTATGTATGAACATTGAACATGTGTGCTTCATCTCCATTCGATTAGAGAGCGATGCCGGCATGGCCCGTCATACATATACTAATCACCATCTACGGCACGGAATGATGTTTCCCCGCTGTCAAACTTTTGTAGTACGTCGAGCCGATACGTGAGTCGTGAGTAAACCGATTGTATGCATTCCTCGTCCATTCAGCGATAATAATAACAATACTGGAGACAGATAGTAATAATATAACAATATTGTATTTTTAAATAGGAATGGAGCGTGTAGCAATCCTAAATGAATGTCAGCAATGGACGCACATTCTTTGAATCGATTCGGCCCAAGGAGTGATGCAGCGCCAATTGACCGAGTTCACTGGCATAAAATTAATGACGCAACAGAATCAAGTTCTGTAAACGGTGCGCGCATCATCACACAGACACAAACGCCGACGGACACATATTTTGTCTTTGTCGTTCTACCCAATTGTTATTCAATTCCAGTCATTTGCCACCGCATTAGTCATCTTCGATCTGCTGCTTGTCATACTTGTCCAGCACTTTACATTGCATACTTTGTCGGCAAATTACAAATCGATTCCGTTGGCACTAATTTTTCAAAGCATAATTTACCCTTCATCGTTTGCGGCTCACATTGTTTTATATTTTTCTTTCATTCCATTATGCTTGTGTATGTAACGTTCACATTACACACGACATCAGTGACGCGGTATTATTATTCTCTACTTAGTATCATAATTATTATTATTATTGTTATTACATGTGCGCGCCAAACCAAGCCAAACTATTGAACACAGACTGGCAGTACATATTGGAGAATGGACATCAGCATAGGTAGGTATATAAAGGACTACATGCATCACAGAGCGGGAGTGCATATGTTTATGTATTATATGGATCTAGTTATTTTGTATATAGCTATATGTTCTATATTCGATGAACGCTGTATGAGTGTATGCTGCAGCTGTTGTACTATACATAGTATAAATGCTGTTGTGTACAGGGTACACAATCTCAAGCTGTTTCCCATTCCGAAGAATCATTTCAAGAAAATTGTACGGGCAAATGTGCAGTGCACCCACTGTGCGGTGGTCTTGGGCTAGCGTTTCGCTTGTGCTATGTCAACAGCAACAACATCAACGGAAATAAAATCGTATCGACGACGATGTATATTTGTGTGGAAGCAAAAGTGGAGAAGAGAAAGAAAAAAGAAAAGCGAAAAACTTACGCGAGTGAAGCGCCTTTGATGGCCGGAACGAATTCCTCCTTCTCTCGAAATCCATTTTCTCCATCGAAATACACACAAAAATATTCGGAGCTAGATACCTGCGAATGAAGGGAAGTGAAAAAAGCATATACATCGAAGAAAATTAGAAGACAGAATGAAAAGAGAAAAAAAAACTTAGACCATGTCCCCTTCACTGTGGGGGCGGGAATGGGGAAATTCACTAGCACAGTAAGAAGGACCGGCAAGCGACAGTCGTACAAATTCCACACCAAGCTGCGACTCGCTGTTGTCATTGCACCAAAATATTTTTGGCCACAGCAGTCCACTCTATGCTCTTGTACGTATATTTATGCTAGAGTATAAATTAAATGACGAAGTGCGGGTGTCGCCGGTGGAAAAATAGGAAAATATCAGAGGGGTTACTACTGTAAGACCGTTAAAAACACAAACAGAGCATATTTGAACATTCGAATACTTTGCGTTCACATTGCCACGGACTGATTTCCGATATTTATTTTTCTCTCATTCATTCATTGCTGAGTCGAATTCAAGGATCCAATTTATTTCCAACGAACGGAAAATGGACGAAAAATTTACGATTATGGCTCGAAGGACGCGAACCTTTTATCATGATCATGTAATGCAAATGCAAATAGTGCGAATCAGGTGAGATATCATGCGATTTATCGTAAATCGTCTTCCAATCTACAGCCCGTCGCCCAATTCTCTGCAGCGCAAAATTTCTACATTTATTTTTCGTGGCTATTTGAAGAGCTTTCCCATTTTATTGCGCCAACCGCCACAATAAAGAAGCGAACGTAACCACAAATTATAATCGAAACCCATCACACTAGCGCTAGCCTCTATTATTGTCTGCTACTTTATGGAAACACTGGAAACATATCAAATGGGCATATATAGCACAGCAATATGCATTCAATGTTGTGCTTTGCTTGATATTAAAACATATTCCGATGGGTGCCATAAAATGAAAACATCATTACCTCTTGCAACAGAGTGAAAGTGCTCATAAAAATGGTCGCAATGCCAAAAATAACAAATAATAATAAAATAAAAAAAAGAGCCGCAGCCAAGAAATGGAGAGGATGATGGGAAAAGAACGATGAATGGAAAAGAAATATGAACAACAAATGCGCACACACCCCCACACACATTGACTTGCAGCCAGACCGTTCCGATGTCGATGAAGACGAGGAACTGAACACTGAAGACACACCAACACATGAAAAACAATACCCATACGTACATCGTACACTACACATACCACATAACGTATCGTATTTAATAATATACTCACGCACTCACTCAGTCTTGCGCTACAGACAACAATGCAACAAACGATAACGGTAACAGTTATTTATTATTTTATATTATAATATTGGATGGAAGCAGCTGTAGCTGAAAATTAGGAGGCGAAACGAAGCACGAGCAACAAACGAAAAAAAAATGAAGAGAGAAAAGAATGAAAAGGCCGGCCGTGGAAAAATAAGCATATGATAATAAATAATATACGGATTACAGATCCACTTATGGCATTATAGACATTGAATGTGTGACAGCGCACACTAGATATGGTAAGCACCAACGATCAACGATGCAACGAGCTGTTGTGCAATTTTGTCATAGATTGGCATGCAAACGAACACTGGAATGAATATGTCGTCGGCACGTCTTTGCTGGGCTGCTGGCGCCGAATGCTCTCGTGCAGGCAACTTTCGCAAAGTCAATTGGTCGTGGGCACATTTATTTGCATACACCTGCATACAGCGGCGTCTGCATCTGCATATTTCTCACATAATGCGATCTACTTGATTACGAAACATGGTGTGACGACATATCCGAAATTCCATTTTACCATGCACTTGTTTTGCGACGTTATTAAATTCGAAAGCAGTCTGCAGCTTTAAAATCGTCGTCATTCGGTCGGTCGTTTCTCAGCATTAAGAAAAAACCGAACAACGAAAGAATGGAAATTTGAAGGGAACCCTGGTTGGATGGGGTATACGGTGGACCGTCGCCCGGGCAAGTCAGGTCACGTGGAATTTGTGTGGTGTCATCGATGCATATCTTCGTCCAAGCTCATTGCCGGGACTTAGTTGACCTGCAGAAATAGACAAATCAGAGAACACACAACATTCGAAATAGTTCCCCAGAATATTATGAATTTCTGGGCCGGACCCTGCTGCGAACACTATTTCGATTATGCACTTTTGATTCATGGTCGATGTGCAGCTGGCTTGTTTCATCATCAAGATACTTCATCCATGGTGAGCACGTGGCAACTGGGTATCGCGACCGCATCCACTTTCGCGTCTCGCACGCTCACCACTTCAAAGCGTAACATATTGAAATTTACCAGCGAAAATGTTTCTCATTTATGGCCACACAGGTTTTCGCTTACGTTTCATAAAAAAAAATGGCGTCGTGCTTGTGATTGACGATGGACGATAAAAAGAGAAATTGCGGATGAATTTGATTTGTTTTATGTAACAATAAACATCTAGATGGCATTGATTCGATACTGGCGGCCGGAGTCAAAGTATGCGCCGATACGATTCATTGACTATACGCATGAGTGTTCCGTTGGTGGCGACGTAGTGCAATGTAACCTGCGATATCGCATAGACGACGTTAGGGCACGCTGCAACATGCATCAATTTACATGTAATAACAAAATGTATGGTACAGTTCGATACGCTACCAGAGACAAGCACCAGCTCGCAACGTGGAAAATGTAAATCGATTGCATGGCAATTCAGTGTTCGTCGTACGTTTTATGGAGTACTCAATGAAACTCTAAAATGTATTCAATTTATAGTGATTGACGGCGATTAAAAGAAACGATGCCATGTGCTGTCCACGTTCATGCCCAACAAGAAAGTGGAGTGAATAAACCATGATGCCATGGGAACGCTTGCTGTGCTATATATAATTATTTATTCCTGTCTTGGTACGACCGTCTACGGACTCTCTACGGAACTGTGGAGCTTAACCTGGTGTCGAAAGCCGTGAGCTTAACCTTTCAACTGGAAGGTCGAAAACCGGGCAAAAACGACAAAATGAAGATTTCCAAAAATGGCTGATTTCTGCCGGAGGCAGACATTTCGTTTCGGAGCTCACGTTCAACGAACGAAAAATGAACGCACTCACCACGTTCGCTTAGCAATGCTTCGGTGGTAAGTCCATCGCGTTTCCATGTAACGTGGCAGAATTGGCTGTGACGGCGACGCAGTGGCTGCGGTAGCTTCAGAAAACGAAATATCTCTCTCTGACATTTCCACAGAAGTTGACCGATTTTGGATTTCTTTAGCACCCATTTTTGGGAAGGGTTGTTTTTCCGGTTTTGTGTTGGCAAACAAAAATGCTGCTACCTACAAGCGATTCGATAGTCCACGTTTGGGCTTTTCCAGCGCGCTGAAGAAATATAAAATCGGTCACTTTTTTCGGAATTGCGGAGAAAGATGTTTCGTTTTTTGAAGCTGCCGCGCTCAACGATCGAAAAAGAAACGCGACCAACAAGCAAAATTTGATGAACATCACTCATCTCATCACATATTGTCCGACATGACAGTTAACGTGTTAAGGAGGCTAAATTATTGAATTCAGAGCATATTTTTCCAGTAGGGTATATTCCTTTTATCCAATGAGAACTCTACTCTACATGTGTGTACTGCGTATGCCTAGCTGTGTGATGGAGTGAATAAAAGCTCGCAGATACAGACGGAACGAAAGCGAAAAATGGTTGTGGCGTGTTTCTCATAAAAATTAAATGAAGCCTCAGCAAAGATTGCGCTTCAACCGATCGCATGGCGTCGAACAATAGATTCAAACGAGTTATCTAGTGGAATGGTTTGTTATCGATGATGGGCACACGTTACATTATGATGTGCAAAAATAAAAACGAACCGAAGGGATAAGTAGAAAAAATGCTGCCAATGTCCATCGGCACACTGTATCGGCGTCATAACTCATTATTCCTACAGAGCAAGACACGATTACTTTTTTATACAATTTAACATACATGCATATACGTATACGACGAGATCCACCACTTATTACCATGCGTTGTGCATGTGTGCAATACAAATACATCGTGTTTCGTACCTAATGTGCAATAGAGGGATTTTCGCACTACCTGGATACAAAAGGGATTCTCAGATTTGGCCATGGTCAGACAGTACAGCCGAAGACAACAAAGAAACAACAAAAAAATGTAGATACGTACGACTGACACGCCAAAGTACTCACTTCACTTCGTGTTAATATTGGTTTTTTACTACTGCGAAAAAGCTGCGGAATTTTTTTGGTGAGCAGTCGTGTGGCGGCAGGTGAAGACGATGGAGACGTTGATTGACAACCGATCTTATTATCGGATACATCAGTGCTTTCGAAATTAATGTAATCACCCTTTCGCGAGAGAGTACACAAATTATAAAGAAAAATGATTCAATTGTAGTGACCAAAACGGAGACATCCGATGAATAATTTTTACAAGGGCCATTCCATATCCATAACCACTATCAGTTATAGAATGGCTCTTGAATATTTATTTATGAAAAATATTGGATCGAAAGTCGCTGGAAACATGTACATTTCGGAGCGCTATTAATATATTCAGGTGCACTCCCCAAATAGCACTGCTATTGCTAGCACTAAGAAGCTGTAGGCTATTTAATTAATAATAATTGATAATTAATAATACACTGCTATTGCCACTAGTGTAGTGAATTCTTCATTCTGCCAGTATCGAAACAAGTTAAATTACCGCAGAAATGTTAGGCATTTTTGAAGTAGGGATCAATTGGCATTTGTAGACAAACAGACCCCCGTGAGAAACAAACCTAAAAATCGTCGATTTTTTTTTTCGCTCGAGGTGTGAGCCGGAAAGATTCTATCACAAACAGTGTACGCTATACATGAACATGCGGCAATCGAAGTCAAGGTCTCAAACGTCCAACATGCTCATTGCTTAGACCTCAGTAGTTCATTTACCATACACTTTTTGTATATATGTGCGTACAGTTACGCAAGCCCAGAGAGGCTCAGGAGAAAGGCTTCAGACCGGAGTTCAAACCAGTCGCCTGTGAATGCGATGAACAGAAGTGTTCAATTCACTATTTTCAAGGGTCCGTATTTCGGTCTTTTCTTATCAACCATGAGCGGTAGTTATTCTACGGCTCAGGTTGATGACAAAAGGAAATAAATATTTCTATGAGTTAGAACCAGCCATCAGTGCAATTTTCTTTTTTGAATAGGTGGATCAAATGTACAGATAAAACCATGAGGCTGAAAATAGACCTCCTCAGAAGTATAGAATAGGGTCAGAAATAGTTGACTATTTCATGCGAGCTATAGCATTGTTGATATGACATTCGGTTTCTTCTAGACTTTTGGTCTAGATGGTCTAGTTGAAAATGCGTGTTTTACTTTCCAAAAGTTTCGATTTTCCTTAAAGCTTTTCTCAACTACATTCCCATTCTCATTCCTTCAAATGTACAGCTCTACCAAGCAAACGAATAATTATTATTGAATCAATTGAATCAACCAAACAACATTATAGGAACAAAAGAATGCAGCTCAATCAGTCAACGTACGGTAAAAAATTTGAAAAATTGTTTATTATGACGTGAGATAATCATACCTGCAATTGTTCTGGTGGAAGAATGGAATCCGTTTGCGTGGAAATGTGTGAATCTATTGCGTCCAAATGAGTCAAGCTTTTTGATTTCAACTGGAAAATAGAGAAAAATACCAAAACTACAATCGATCACCTTTGAATGTTATCTCATAAGGGCACAAGGAATGGTCGATAAATTCCTTGAACACTGGCTTGATTTCTTCGGTTCAATAAATATAATATTGACGCACAATTCTCTCCGGTGATCTTTTTCGTTCCTTTTCATAAACCTTTCATCAAAAATTACGAATCCTCATAGAAAATTGTCTGCATTACGTTGGGAACGGGTTAAATTCCTCATGCGATTTTCCATGTATTACTTTGCACTGAACCCAGAGTGGAGTTTCGGCATCATTCGATCGTAGGTCAAAGCGACTGTGAAGAGCTCTCTAGCGCGTGTATGAAATCAGCGCAGTGTTTCAAGTCTATTCATTCACTCAATGTGATATTTTGATGTATTGTATGAGCTAAAGCACCATTCACAATCATCCACCCACTCACCCTCCGGCCCCCTGCACCATCTGCAAACAGTGCAATGTGCGATTTCATAT
>JANTFB010112534.1:0-12060 GCA_026546635.1 Porricondyla nigripennis | reverse complement strand
ATCCGCTACATATATTTTGACTTCGATAATCTCAATGTAAAATCAAGATTCGTTTCGTTCGACGTTCCGTTTTTTTTCTTCTTTTTTTCATTTGCTATGCGACGATGGTTGATTTGATAACGATATGTTCGACGCGGTCAATGTGTGCACCATTTCCAAATGCCTCGTACCTACACACTTTCGGTGCGATGGCCACTCGCAACGACAATACCTACCATTCGAATAAGTGGAGTTAGGCTACCCGTTGACCATGTCGAACACACACTGCTGCCGAATAGATGAACGAGACGAAGAAGGAGAGAAACGGCGAGCGTATGGAATCCGGAATGCGATTTGTAGTAAAGAGGGAATCATCGTGTCTGGCTCGATTCGAAGAGTTGGCACAGACGGCCGGAGCTCCGACGACAACCAGGGATGAGCGCTTGAACGTGTGCAATCGATGCAATCGACCGTCCAACGAATGACGAGAAAGAAAGAAAAAAACCGGCCAGAAACCGAAGTGGACACAGGAAAAAATCGACGGAAAATAAAACGAATGGATCGCATCTTTCAGCAGGTGTGCTCGGACGCGTGCAAAACCAATTCCCACCAAAATGCATTTATTTCAATTTTCGATCTTTATCTCCGTGGATCATTATTATTATAGTAGATTTTATGGGTTCGCATCGCGCGCATCCATAATAATTATTCATTCGAAACGTCGTCGCTTTTTCTGTGGATGCGGACGAGCACGACACTCATTGATATCTGTGCGCTGTCCGGCATTCGGCCCCACGGCCCGCGACTATTCGAACGTCTTTGGTCGGGCAACGTTTATTACCATTTTCCAATTGAATTTTACTATGTGGCGCTAAACATTTCCGTTTTCGAGACGCCTCATGATGCACATTGCACATGATTCTCAGCTGGTAATGTTCGAATGCTCAGCGCACACTCCTCATGTTTCACGCAACATTCGGCTGTCTCCGTTCGATGTTGTAAAATTGTGTGAAAAATTTGTTTCCGCCATCTGAGACGCCCTTCGTCGGAAATCGGATACCTTATACTCGTACCTCGATGCACCCCGACGACGACGACGGCGACGACGACACGAAAAACGTATTTCCACAGAATGGGTACTTTGTCTGCAATTCAACAACATGTTACAAGTAATATGAATAGCGACCAAGTCAGCAGCGAGTATTTATGTTCTCCGCTGTGAGCGAGCAAACCAACGAAAAACGGAAAAAAGAAATATGCAAAAGTTGAAGAAACGGCTTGCGGTCCCCACGCAAGGCTGGTTTGGCGAAAGTTTGCTAACCAAATCGGAGGTTCCGATCATAATATGTACAAACTTGGCTGCGTCTCGTCGATGGCACAAAACGAGTTTCTCAACCGAAAACAGAGTGCAAATGCGGACTCCAAACTCGAAATTCATCCGTTCGCGCGATGCGACGTGCGTACAGGGTATGGATCATGTGTGTGCGTATGCATTTTCCATGCACAAACCGAAATTTGATTATAAATAATTTGCCGTGCGTACGTGGATCGACTATTGGCATTGGCTGCTGCCACCGCTACTGCCGACCTGCCATTGGATGGATGCGATTTCACCTCCGCGATTTTATTAATTATGAATTTGAGTGGTGTCTTTCCATCGGCATCAACGGCGTGCACATTCGACCGATTCGACGGGGGAACGATTGAACCAATAGACACAGAGCCGCATTCGACTTGGCAGGCTGCATTTCTGGCGTCACCACAGACACACACATCACGTCACAGATGTGGCCTTCACAACGCGCTACTGGAGTATAGCGAGCCAGAATTTGCGGCGCGCAACTCGAAACACAACAAACCAATTAGGCCGTTTGTCGTTGTTCCTGCCACTGGATGATCGGATTCCCTCCATTGAACGGGGCCCAACAACGTCATCTTCATGCGCCGATCAGTGAATTCCGTTGATGACATTAATAAATAATTACTCGCCGAGAAAGGGGCGAGACGAAAGAGGAATGGCTGGGCAAAACGAGGACTGGGAAAGCGATGGGGCACGGCACAGTGGCAGACAACAATAAAACGAAACATGTTTAACATATTTACAGTTCGGCGGGATAAATATTATGCTGGCTGCCCGCTGTGACTGCTGGCGCGCGCGTCCACCGCCCCTCGAACTGCCGAGCAACGATACCCGCAACGTCAGCGATGATGGTGTAGACGGCGAACGCACAAGCCCACGGACTCATTTCCATTTCCCAATTTCCACTCATCGAACGATTTCGGCGGATCGGGAACTATGCCACTCCGCGCGCGCATCATTTCTACCTCTTATGCTCGAGCTCGAGTTCGAGCTATGATTTATTATTTATTACATATTTTGCATCACTATCGCATCCGAACTTAAACTGCTCGCATGTGCTCTGATGTCTGACCATTAGCGAAACCGATCGCACCGGTTTTTTTTCTCTCCCGTTCTGCTCGTCCCACCGAACGTGGAAGAGATATGATGATGATTCGTGAGTACGAGGCATCATGCCCAAGGGGAAACATCTGTCAGTTTTTATTTTTCGTTTTTTTCCTCTCTCTCCTTTGTCTCCGACTCTTTATTCCGCTCGCCCGACCTCACTGTGCTTGGTGCGCCATCGACTCGACGTACACGTCGTACAGTGTACGTGGGTTAGTGTTTCATTTGGTTGCGAGGAAGCGGCGAAGGGAGACGAGGAACGAAATCTACAATTGGTAACCGCAGCAAACCCCCTCTCGATCTCTCTCACTCACTCTGTTCATCCTGGTTCCAAATCAACCGTATCATATGCATCAAAAAGCTAGAAGTATCAGTTCATATGTTCAAATTATAGAAATGCGAACAATAAAATGCCGTGCCGTGCAGTGCAGAGTGTGAGTCAGTCAGTGGTATCGGTGGCCGCGGCCCCTTTATTTGGTTCGCGTGCATTGCACACTGCCACTGCCATTGTTGCAGAGCACAACGACGAATTATTACTTGATATTTGTTTACGAGATATTTTGAAAATGCCAAACAATAATTACTCGCATGTGGAGAGTGCATTAGCCACGGCCCAATCACATCGAAAACAAATCGAATCGTGCCAATTCGGATTTCTCCCGCAGCCACCGTAATGACTTATGCTATGTGTGTGGCGGTGTCGTCTCTTCCACATGCATCACGCATTGCACATTGCCGAAGAACTGCCACTTTTGATAAATTGACACATCCGAATCGCGCGTATACTTTCATATTTGATTTTTCGATCTTCTGCTCGACACCGATGTCGGTCGTGCCTTCCGAGCTCACCGGCGAATGCGCGCCGAACATAAAATGAAAGAAGCGGAATACAAAAAGGGGATAACCGATATGCATTTGCCATCGCCGTACCGTGTGCGGCTTGGCGCTGCACGGGACACGTACTCTGTCTCTCTTCGCTGACGCGGATTGGATGGATGCGAACGATTTTCAAATAGAAATGGCGCACCGAGCTACGCTGCGCACGGGCATCGTGCATCGTACAGCGGAAGAGTGTGTCTGCTAATGTGATTATGTTTCGCTGACTAATTAAGTAGCGTTATTTGTACCACCTCTCTATTGACACTTATCTCTTCGCTTGTAAATGCTCTCGTTTGACTCGTGTTCTTTTTTTCCTCTCTCTCTCTTCTTCTCTCCACCCCCGATGCGGCTTCGCACCGAATTCAAATCGATGGCATGACTGTGCGTGCGTCAATTGAAACGAAATGATATCGTAAGCGATTTTTCCGTCGACGGCCGTGCGTCTGTGTACGGCGCGTGCGATAAATTACCACCCAGCGGCGTGGCATCGAGTTGTATACAAATTGGCTTCTGATTAACACCGTTTATGCTCTTCCTTTCTCATCCCCCCGCCTCCTGCCCTCTTCATACTCGAACTCGACTTTTGATTCTGGTGTCATTTTCAATGCCACAGCGGACAAAGACTTCGTCTCGCCCTGCCCCATTCGAGCCGGCTGCTCGCCTTTGGTGCGTTTGAAAAACGAGACAAATATGCAGCAAAAACAAAAACAGATTCAACGTTATTACTGCGTGGAGCAAAAGTGGCGGAAAGAAATTTTGCAATAAAACCGTCGATGCCGTTTGAATTGGTTGCCGTTCGGGCTCATTTCTTCAGTTAACTTTAGCATGCTAGTGTGTGTGATGGGTTATGAAGCGCCGAAATAGTCGAACGCTTCACTCCCAACTTTCGGTTGGAGAGTTTTTTTTCTTTCTTTTTAATTCGGTGTCCTCCTGACTTCTGCTTCTGCCCTGCCACGCCGGAATAACGACGAACATCAGCATTCAGCAAATATAATTTGCTCCGCAACAAAAAAGGTTCCAATTTTATTTGTTGTAGGTGTGGAGATGTCTGATGTAATATTGGAGGACTGAGCACCACGCAAACACACACACACCCATGCATCGAAAGTTGGCCTTGGCTGGAGGATAAAATGGAGAGAATGTGCGCGAACCAAAATTGCCATTCACACGGAAAAGAAACTTTATCGATGTCATGTGAGACAGATGCAGATGGAAATGGAGTCTCCACATCCCACACCCGATCCGTCTCGCCGATGAATATCGTATGAGTTGTGAAGTGCTGAAGAATCGCACTCATGTTGAAGCCATAAGATGTTAAGCGTCGAATGAGAGGTACTGGCATGCAAATGCACTGGCACTGGGGGCAAAAAATGAATTAATTGTCTCTTAGCGCATGACAATATGGGGAGTCTCAAGGAATGCATCAAACGGGTGGAACAGCGAAAGCGGACTGGCAGCAAGCACCAGAGTCAATTGTGGAGTAAATGAAAATACTCGCGCGTAAATCCTTTTCGGCAATAAAATATGAACAATACATATAACCACTACGAGTAACCGGGCCGCTGCGAGAAGCCACTTCACTGCGTACAATGTAATAATGTACGAAGTGTATACTCGACGTCGAAAAGTTTCCGAGTTTGTGTCGAATGGATCGCGATTTGGTTTTATTTATGTATTTTCCGCTGCTTCGATGCTCCGGCCGGTATCGTATGGTGGAGGCGGATGGAGGTACAGGATGCGCAGCGTTAGGATGGATGGCATGCCGCCAGCCATTTAACTTTTGTCTGCTCGGCGAATGCCATTGCGCGTCACACACACACACATACGAATCGAAGGCAATATTGTCGGACGATTATTAACTTTACACTTGGACGATAAATATTGCCGTTTTCACTTAACGCGAAGGTGCTATGACACTTTTATGACAAATCCATTCATGCTTTGGCACAAGTGTGTCGGGTGTTGAATGTCGGTGTCTCCGTGGGCTACTCGTCTGGAAATGAATTCCCCGCAAAACGAATGTGTATCGTTGATTTATTCGGTTTGACGAGACGATGCAAATCATTCCGAATGCTTTGTGCTCTATGCGTTGGGCGGTTGATAATGCCGCATCAATTGATGGAAATTCTCCGCAACGTCAGTTTGACCAACGATGGATGTACGCGAGGAATGCGTTAGAACAAAGCAACAGAACTGAGGACAATGTATATGGCATCGTTCAACGGCTCGCCACCAAATGAAAGTCAACGCATTCCCGTTGCTTCCAGCTGCATGTTCCTTCTCGCTCTTGAAGCAACGTCCGAACGACTTATGGGATATGTGGATCTGCACTGGAACTCATCGCATAGCCCACACATGCCGTATATACATGTCGATTCGTTCTATGAATTTCCTTCATATAGAGATATATTTTTCGGTATTTTCATTTGGCATTTTCGGGTTCAAACATGAATTTATGCGTTCGTACCTTTTTTCCATGCGGTTTCGGCATCGCACGTGTGTTTCGATTCATCCGTGGAATGGAAGCGAGAAAAGTCGCTCACAAGTCTCAATTAGAATTTGGACGCATTGTGTCGCTCCCATCCACACAAACACACACACACACACACAATGCTTGGATGGAGCGATACTTTATCGATGTAATGAAGTACGAAATCGAGCTATTTTCGGTGGACATTCGACGAGTTCATTATCGAGTATATTCTTACCGAAAAGAAAAGACAAAAAATGAAAAAGATTTTTTGTTTGTTTTCAGATGGTGAGTACATAAATCTACCATAAATGTCAGTTGGATGCCATTGAGGCTCATGTTTGTCACATTATAAATTCTTATTTCGACCCAAGGTCATATCATCGTCTTGTATGCGCATTTTTGGACTGGGCCGTCGTGATTCCAGAATGAATGTAATGACGATGCACGCGGGTGCCAACGTCATGGTGAAACATTGAAGGGACCGATGCGCGGGCATTAGCTCTCATCATGCTGTTATTATTCACAATTAACGCCGCCGACTCGAAATCGTCTCATAACTGTCATTGGTTCATCGCGATGGATAATTTCAACGACTGCTGCCGATCTGCCGTTTTTTCCATCTCTCTCTCAACCTCCATTCGCTTTCATTTAACGAGTACGCTTTCATCGCGTCGTCAATAAATTGGATGCCCATGTTTATGGCATTTTTCCGAAACTGGATTTCTTTCTTATTTGACAATGGAATGTCAGCGTTTGCAGCGTTTGTCGCAGCAAATGAAACGTGTGCCATTTACTTCGATTTCTAATTTTGGATGTTTTCCCTTTGTATCGTCTAATTGCAGATTTTTCCTGAAGTTCTTTCTCAAGTGTAATCAGAATTGTTTGAAAAATGCTGGCAATCCACGGGACATGCGCCGATTCCAAGTGAGTACTATAGATTTGAAAAATTTCCAAATTACCCATAATGACGATTGCCCATTCGGAGGAGAATCGAAAACAGCCAAAATGAAACGGAAATTAAATTTATTAGTATCATGGGAGATGGGCGATTGGCATTTTTCGGTTGTCTGTGCATCGGCTAGTACTATACTCTGTAAGCACACCGTTCATGGGCAAACATATTATTTCGAGGATATGTTTGTGGTAATGTATAAATCAGTGTCTCCACGGAATCTAGCGTTTCCATCCGAGTTGTGGATATTCGTTGTCCCTTTTTTTTAATCCTGTGCAGGAAATGTGTTTCGTTCAGCAAATGAGTCGACAAATGAAATTCTTATTCGTTGCGATGGTGTAAAAATAGAATTGACCTCTGGACTCGGGCGATGCAGACGCGATGGTAGAAATTTGTTGCAGCGGCGCCAACGATTTAATGAACATATTTATTTATATCTGGACGGTTTTTTCGTTTGTTTGTTTGTTCGATCCGACGTGATTTTTCATTTCCCCAATCGGGTTCCAGCCGAAACGAAAATATATGGGTTTCCCCATTATCGCAAACGAAGCAAAAAGAGAGGGATGCTCGTGTAATGAGTACGGAGTACGGTTGGATGGTGTGCTAATGATAGTGCAATACTGCAAGAAGTGCAAGAAGCTGCGTCGCGTCCTCGGGGATTTTCGCATACAATGTGTGCTGGTCTTCCGGGCCAACTAAAAAATTGTGCATTTAATTTTCATCTTTTTTTTTCTTCTCTCGAATCCATTTGCAGGTTGTGATCGCCACTCAAGTAGCTGTTGATGGTCCGCTGATGGCCATTTCAGACAATATGTTTGTGCACAATAATTCAAAGCACGGACGACGAGCAAAACGATTGGACGCAACCGATGGCACTGGATCATCGCCATTATCCATTTCGGGACATCCATTGGCTCCAGACAGTACGTACGATGGTCTGTGTTTAATACCATTTTATTTCTCATCCTTTTTCCACATCATTTCGGCTAATTTTTGGCATGACGCAAATTTTGAATTATTTTACTTCCGAATCGGAAGATAGTCGGAAATCCTCTTTTTATTTTATTTTGTTTTCTCGTTTTCCACGAACGTGGGCAATGTGCCGCGAACGTTGATTCGTCCCTTCACTGCGAAAGTACTTGATATTCGTTTGTTCGACTCTGCAACTCGGGCCAGTCAGTTAACCTATTATACACTATGCATGCACAGGCACTCACACACCCACACATTATTCAGTCGTACGAAAATATTCGGATAAATATAATTCGTTTTCAACGACATCCCAAACCTATAGTATACGCGAGCACACGCAGACATACGAGAGAGGCAATATAAAAATAAAATGTAATACATAAAAAGCGACTGAGAACCGTAAATGTGTATGCTTTTTTGTGTGTTTCGGCTGTCATTTCATTCATACGGCATCCAATCCAACAACAAAATAATGGCATACGACGGTGACACCGCATCGAATCTTATGCTCGTGCATATGTATCATGTATATAAACCGTACGTGCAACTGGAGGGGTACGACCGTACGACAGCATATAGAGGAAGAGAGTGAGAGACGAAGAACGGCATTTCTTTTCGGGTGTCGGTAGTAGATAGCAATAGATAACTCCTTTGTATGCAAGATTGTCTGTTTGGAGAATCAAAAGTTTGGTAAAATTGACTCCGATTCAGTTGAGTGCCCTGAAATGCGCGTCTACATCTACTTACCATACCGTGCCGTTACCCACTCTAATGCACAGTGCCATACAGTTGTATTCCATCCGTGCACACATACTCCGCACTCCGCATGCTTTCAGATCAGTACTCGTACTCCAGTGTAAGCGGCGCGTATCACTCATTCCGAAACAATGGTTTATACGATGGATCTCCATCCATCGACGGAAAGTACTATTGCGAATCATTCCATATTGTTATACCCATCTGTATGTATATACATCTCATTGGTGTGGTAGAAATGCGAGGAATCCGAATGCTATGGCAGACACACACACTAACACTTCCACATTTATGTGTGGATATATGTGTTCGAGTCAAACGCCTCCATTCGGTGAACTGCTCCTTTATAACGACAAACATACGAATGTACGGCGATAGAAAAAATAACCAAACGAATGAGACGTGAAGAACAAAAAAAAAACTTCGAAGAATATCGCTGTACCGGTTGACGGGTGCTCGCGTTCGAACACTTGAAGAAGCCAAAGCACATTGTATAAATAAAATGGACTCGAAATAAAAACAGTTATTGACGCCTTCGACCGGATAATTTTTGTTGGTTTTTATCTTTTTATTGTGATTATTCAATGGACTACGTATACGGTATACGTACTCGGGGATAGTACCGCACGATGGCCTTTATGTTTTGTCGCGAATCGAAAACTTTTTCGAACGATTTGCCAACGGAGCGAAAAAGTCCGATTTGCCTTTTCTTTCGTTTATCCATGTTCGTTCACTGAGTGAATGCGTGCTGCACCAGAACTGGAAGGAATGTGTGTTGACCAGCTTTCGATTTCTGTTTTTCTCTCCTTCTCCTTCTACTCCATCGTGGTCGTCCGGCGTCGTCCATTATTTCGTGAAGGTCTTTATCCACCGATGCCAGTAGCCACACCATGCATAAAGGCAATATCGCCAAGCGAAGGATGGACCATTGGCGGAGCCCAAGTAATAATAGTCGGTGATAATTTCTTTGATGGATTGCAAGTGGTGTTCGGAACGATGTTGGTATGGAGTGAATTAATCACATCGCACGCAATTCGCGTACAAACGCCACCGCGACACATTCCCGGAGTTGTTGAGGTCACTTTATCGTACAAGAGTAAACAATTTTGCAAAGGCCAACCAGGACGTTTCGTTTATGTTTGTAAGTATCAGGCGATGAATTGAAAACGGTCAAAACTGTTTCGATCGTTCTTCTACATTCTTGATGTTTTCGACAATCGTTTTTGATCCACCCAATCAGCACTCAGCGAACCGACCTTAGATTATGGATTTCAACGGCTGCAGAAGCTCGTACCCCGTCATCCAGGTGACCCCGAAAAGCTGCCCAAAGAAGTTATTTTGAAACGCGCTGCCGATCTCGCTGAAGCGCTTTACTCTATGCCCAGGTACGCATGCGACGAAATAGCAAAACGTAACCGTATGCAACACGCATCAACATAAATTTGATACGATTTCATTTCCCCAGATCGCCGAACAGTTCGAGCACATTCAATTCGTATTCGGGTCAATTAGCTGTAAGCGTACAAGATGGAAACGCACCATGGACTGAGGATGAATATCAGCGCGGTCAGAGTAGTAGTGTTAGTCCACGTGGCGGCTATTGTAGCAGCGCATCGACGCCGCATTCATCGGGCGGTGGATCATATGGTGGCGGCAATGGCAATGCCTATGCACCAAATATTGGCGCACTCTCGTCAACATCATCCAGTGTTTTCAATTCAACATCAAGTAAGCCGATACACCGAATCGAACACTATTTCTTCTTCTTTTTGCGCTATTTTCCATCATGTCGATAATTTGTAATTCGTATTCGAGTCAGTTTCCTTCCATTTATTTTTTGTTTTCTTCCTTTCCAATGTTTAATAGATTCTATTTTCCAAATTTTGTTTTCTTCATCTGCCATTTATGTCATTCTTCACTTTGTTTTGCTAAATTGAAATTATATTTTCCAACGAACTGATACTAAAACCAAACAATTTACCAACAAAAATCAACAAAAATTTCATCTAAAATCATCTTCAGCCAGTGCCTTTGCACCATTAGTGACCACGCCATCGCCGTGGCATCAAGCTCTTGTCCCTGTGCATGCTTCTTCACACCAAAGTTGGCATAACCCTTCTGCGACGACAGCAACAGCTGTTTAAATAAAATTGCCCGCCTACTAGCCACTACCGAACTCTACGCTTTTTTCTTATGTTAGTATTCCAAAAATGAACGACGCAATATCGAATCAAATAAAATACGTATGTTTTCATTTTCATTTTACATAAATAGTTATATATGTATTGTATGTATTTCACACGTGATAATCACTGAAAAAAATGTTTATATTACTACTTTTGATTTTGGATTCTCCAATTTTTGGAAACTAATTTCAATTATGTGTTAGTATTGAGCCACAGCAGCCCAAGCCACTTCATCGAAGCGAAATATTCAAATTGTATAATTGCTATTTTCGTTTTTGATTTCTATTGTATTTCCAGGAGTCGGTAATTTAGTTAGCGGTTTCAATCCATTCGCCCTACCCACCTGTAATTCACAAGGATATTCGACGAGCCCGTTGGTAACATCATCCAAATAATATTAGGCCGAAGACATGTGAGATTATGGAAATATGCGACTCACTGCCGCGCAGTACTGTATTCGAGCATCGACAACGATTCGGCATTTCTAAACTATCTTCCTATCACTACCAATCTATATATCATCATATTTATATAATATATGATAAAATACTACAATACGAAATCATCGAAATCAGTCCGGCCTGAGTTTTCAGTAGACATTTCCACAGGGCAACGATGCCCTTTTCATGCATTTCAATTGTATCGTTAATCACACGACAAAATCAAAAGCAAAAATAAGAGAAAAATAAAACAAAATCGTATGAGGGAACACAACGAATCAAACTTCGTGTTCGAGTTCACAGTGCAAATAGATGGACAAGCACACGACACACCAACAAGATCTTATCATTACAAAAAATGAACGTGCAATAAATTTCGCCGATGGAAACGAAAAACAGCATGGGCTTGCACAGAAATGCTAACATAAATGAGAGAAATGATGTGTTTCTAGCATTTTTATGCGTAGTTACTTAATTCCCATGAATGAACCTTCCCGTCAGAAATTTGAATAGAAATTGAGTATATCTATGAATAAATTAGTTGTTATGCATTTGAAGAAAAAAAATCCATCACTATTGCAATGTAATGTTCTTTTTCTTCCTTTTTCATTTCTATCCACTTTTGCACCTATTTTTTATTTTTTTAAACCACACACGTTCCACTTTGTTTCGGTGTAAAACAATTGAAAATATACATGATCGTGTGAAGGTGAACCTACATACTTGTACATTTACATTAGATTGTAATTTGCATTTATGAACTTGAATTTCAGCAGTCCTTAGGATCGGGTGCACTGAAATCTGTCCATGTTTTCGATATTTTGATTCCAATTCATACATTTTATCACACATGAGTATTGAGTAGTATATAGTAGGTCTATGATTATTAATAAATAATAACAATATTGATGAATATATAATAAAAATAATGATAATCTCGTTGTGTAAATAAATTTAGT
>JANTFB010112423.1:0-12066 GCA_026546635.1 Porricondyla nigripennis | reverse complement strand
AATTTTATTATTTATATCAATTGAGCTCGAACAATGGAAAGAACAATGGCGAAACGAGAGTGAGAATGCGAAACGAATTGTGGATGGAGGCAGATTGAATCTTAATTTGTATGGGATTGCTATTGTATGATAATCGTGATTCGTCGGCTACTTCGGGCACCGTTTCCATGAGCAATTTATCCTTTTTTCTCGATGGTCTATTTGCTGACTGGCAGCACGCAACGTATGCCAGGAACATAGAAAAGCTATGGAATATTCACGACATCTTCAAGCGGGAACTTTGCGTGTCATTTAATTGTTATTGAATTCTGCGGCGCGGCTTTGGATCCTTTTGTGTTTTTTTAGTTTATCTATCCGCAGTGAGCATGAGGAAATGACTATTTCAATTGGGAAGGATTCATGCGTCGCGGGGCGATGCATTTTCCAGGAGCGAGTGAGCGTAGTGCGTGCGTACTGTTTGAATAAAATGGTTTTGCTGATGAGAGTAGATAGCGCTTGTTTTCCTTAGCTGAAAGCATTGATCGACATCATTGGCAGGATCAGAACTGGTAACAATTGATTGTGATCTACATCTCTACCACAAGCGAATGAGCCAATAGCAACGGCGGAAATCTCGAATACTCTTTTCCTCGCTGAAAATATTTGTGCGTTGGTTGTTGATGCCCCAGCTCTGAACAATCGCATAAAATGAAAGTGGAAATTCCAAAAGGTCACATTTTCCACGAATCGAATAGTCTCATCCCATCCGATCGCATTTTTACCATAACTGAATAAAACCCCATTCATTTCGAACGTTTTTTTCTCCACATCCCGTCGCATTTTCGAACGTTGAGGTTCCAGCAAAATTCAGCAATACACAATGAACGCCACACCGAGCACACCAAAAAAATGAAGAAGAAAAAAACAGTCGAAAATGCCAACCTTCACACAAACGCAATCGACCGAAAATAACAATAACTGAAACACAGTATGCGTTTCGCTGTCTCGATTCTCGAAACAAACAAAAAATGTGTTTTATTGTTCATTCAATTCAACAAATATATATTTATTTAATTCTTTTTTTATTGTTGAATATTGAGTGTGTGTAGATCGGCGAGCACATGCGGATACGCGATATTCATTGAAAAACCATTTATACGTTTTGTGATTGTGAATATGGGTTGCACTCATCGCATTTCATTATTGTGCTGCAAGCATCGTAAGCCACACGACGCAATGCAATAATGTATTGTTTTTTTTTTGTTCGCTTCACTCGGTCGCCCCTTCTCTCTTCTATGGCCCTCCGCCTCTCCCCCACTTCGGCTCTCCCTTCCTCCCGTTTTCGTTCGCTTGCCGTTTCGTGCCTCTAATAAACGAAACTTTGTGTGGATGAGCCGCTCTACAGCACATAGAAACATGTCCATATGCACTCGACACGGGAGCAGCTTTCAATTGGTCGAAATTTGCCAGTTTCGTGTCGCTTAGCATATATATATATGGTTGGTTCTTGGTTCGGATGACAGATCCATTGTTCGCAATTCTACCGAACAAAAAAATATACGAATCAACGGAACGAACTACTAGTACTATAAAGGTATATATATATAGGTTAGGTACAGTTGTCGTGTTTCCATTCCATCTTTGTTTCATGATTGCGTATGGTCCATACCATTCATGGATTCATGCGTTTGCGTATTGCGTATTGAATAAATGGAAACGTGTGGTTAGTTTGCTGTCGTGTTGTGATCTCCTGATACATGCGAATAATGGCGTATTTTGAATACAACAACAACTGAATAGTGTATTTTTGCAGTGGCACACCATCGTACATTTGAGGCGAATGCATTTCAGCGAACCAACCACTACAGTTTTCGTATCACATTCAGCGTTCGTGCCGAGCATCAGCAAATAAAATGCTCGTAAGTGCGGAGCGAACAAATAATTCTTTTTTCTACGTAACCGAGGCAGGGTCCGGCCGAATAAATCGTTCGAAAGAGAAGCATAGTGATTGTGTGCGGTAGAGGAAGAGGTTCGACTGCGTTCCGCGATGAGAGCGAAACGGTGGCATTGTTCGCAGCGCTCATGATGGGATGATTCAATTACTTTGCTTTTGTTTGAAGCATCTCTCACCGGGCATCGCATTGAGAAAAAACACAAAAAGTTCATTGTATTATTGATTGATACGCTTTAGCGGAGGCAAAACGAATGAAGAAAGAAATCATCTACAATAATGTGCATGCGAAGCTCACGTGCCCTATAATTTCGATGCCACGCCGATTCATATGCGCATTGCGTGAACGAATCGAGCACACAATGGTGTGCGCAACTGTTGTGTTTTTCGTTTCAAACGATTTGATTGGTAGCAGCAGGCGGGAGTGAGAAAATTCATTTCATTGCGTCGATGAAAACGGTTCCCGAGCACATTCAAAATGGCGGATCGAAATCTCGAATGCACGATTCATGGAATTGCAACGCGCCAAAGCCGTTATATTCTCGTACACAAAGATGGCCTTCGAGCCATTCCGTCCGTGTGCGTCGTCTTCGCATTGTTTGACTGCCATTGGTTGCTTCGGTTCCAATTCATGTTTCACACATATCTGATGTTCAGGTGTCAAACATGTCGTCCGAACACTATCAATACGGAAGACCGTATGCGGGCACGACGCTAGCTCATGAGGAGAAATCGACGCCGTCACTCATCGGTTCAACACATACGACCAGAGTGTGATGGGTCTTGGGCGCATCGCACCGGAATTTATGCGTGCAATTGCACATGCACACACAGGAACAAATTCACTACTACAATCGAACGCAAATGCGTCTAGTACGTGGTTTAAAACGCTCGAGTGTCATAAATAAGACATGAGGCAACATTACCCGTCATCTAATCGCTACGAACAATTGGAATCCTCATTTTTTTTATTAAAACGCATATTTCGGTGATATTTTCCGATTTTTTTTTTCTTGTACTGGATCATGCGAACTATGACCACAATGCGGGACGGTTTCCCGTCATCGTGTCGCAAAAAAAAAAAATGGGGATTCTCATTTTTTCATCAGAAGCCATATTTGTAGGGGGTGAAATTAGTTGAAAAGTGTTTTTGTTTTTGTTTTTTCTTACATTTATATTGGCATCCTAATGGATACACTTGACCATTCAATCGGATTCGGATTGAATCGCCAATCGGGAATCGATGCGCTACTCACCGATCGAAATCGAAATGAAGAAACATAGGAAACTCGCTTTTGGTGGACAAAGGACGGTGAATAGATGTTTATTAATTGCTCAAATCGTTTCAATTTATAAATTCGGTGCCGACTTTGCGCGCTGCTTACGTGCTGTGTGTCATGAATTGCTAGTAAAACTGACCACACACCAAGAAAAACGACTACATTCCGCACAGTTTTTCGGTGGGCGAATTTTTACTTGCCATCAATGGGCAATTCAATTGTGCAATCTTTTTTCGTTCCTCCATCTCTCCCTATGTGTGTGGGTCGACATTTGTAGACGCTGTTGAGCTAACGGTCACAAGCTTTTCGCTAATCCAAGCTATTCCAAAGTTCGAATTTATTGCTAGTCGATTTTCATTACAAGTGTTCGATTTTCGACACTGGCCATTAACATATTCTGTTGTATCGAAAATTCAATATACAAATACTATTTGGACGATTTTTTACACATGTTGTTCGAAACCATACATGAGAACATATATTACGAATACTTTGCTCGCACTATTATCACTTGGGCGGTGAACTGGAGAACTTTTTTTTCGTATCGGGGTCGTACCACTCTAATGTGTACGCATTCTATATAAGAATGCGTACACATTTGAACCTCGCTTCACAGGAGATTAGCGTTAGCCTCCTACACAGGGGAAAGCGAAGTTATCACTTGTGAAGGGGAGTCATCACCTGTGAAGCGAGATTATCCCCTGCTAAACGAAGATAGTTCGTGACGCCATATGCCACATGCCATAACCGCGAAAACCGCGTTAATGACCACGAAACCAATTACGGCATTCCATTCACCAAATGTGTATTAAATAAATGCGAACATATGCAAATGTGAGTCGCCTCATGGTCCTCGAATACGATTTTTGGGTTTCGTGATAGTGATATTTCTTTTGTATCCGCTCTGGCGTCGACATCGCGGCCTTATCTAAGTTATAACAACGGATTTCATCAGCTTCTCCGCCAGCGAAGTTTCGCGAAGGCCTTATCTAAGTTCGCTGAATCACAACCTGTGGCCACAGGCTCGAGCGAAGCCTTATCCAAATAATAACTTGCAGAAAATCAAAATCCGAAATTTGTTTGCTGGCTGGGACACATACATGGATGAAAAATCACGCGGCAGCCATCGGCGCCCATGACGCACAAATACTCGTTCAGAAATTCGAATGTACACAGAAACAAATTCACTACTACAATCAAACGCAAATGCGTCTATTACGAGGTTTAAAACGCTCGAGTGTCTAGAATAAAAATAAACGTCTGATTCGGCGCGTGTTCCCGCGTACTTTACCTAACCACACACACGAAATCCAAGCCGCTGTGCAGTTCGTTCTTCTGTCGTTTGTTCGTAGGGTTAGGTTCTTATACGCGGGAGCACAGTGCCCGCGCAAATGACAGTCGAATTAAACGTTTATTTTTATTTTAGACACTCGAGCGTTTTAAACCTCGTACTAGTAGACGCATTTGCGTTTGATTGTAGTAGTGAATTTGTTTCTGTGCATGATTAGGGTCAATTCAAACCAATAAACTAAACATCCAACATTATTTAGAACAAATTCCAATATCTGTTTGCTCGATTGCTTCGCTTTATGTATGCGAAGATGTGCATTCGACAGGTAAACGCTTCGCCCAAAATGTGAAAATGAACGGTCGTGCCGTAGGCTGTACCCCGTACACTGTGTGCGGACAAAACATCGTTTCAACATGGGCCAACACTTATGATGTGGCCTCCAGGTGCGACCAGAAACGACTCGAAACCGGAATCATTCTCGTGCTTGCCCAATGTCCGATGGTCCGTTCGAATGCGACTCCCAATTCATCGGGCATCGTCGACGTCTAATGCCATTGTGTTTCTATTTACATGTATTTATATTATATGAGTCCCACCTCCCACGTTCGTGCCGTGCGCCTCGATCGGCGTGCCGATTGCGTATGCTCGATGCTGACTGAGCGTGTCTGCACATCACACCAAATGTTTGATTCAATAGTAATGTGTCGGCAGAAATAATAGTTCGTGGGTTGGTGTGGTGCGTCTTTTCGATTCGAATCCGACAGCGCATCAAATGGCCGAGCTTCTCTTGTGTTCGGTATCTGCGGTGAACACAATTTTCATTATCAATTTATCGACACGATAAATAAGTGTGTGCGGCTATGTGCGTCGTGTCGGATCAGCTATTTATTCATAATTGCTGTTGCGGAGTGGGGACAAAGCACACGCATTTATTTGATATTTGGCACTCCGAGACGACACCAACGAATGGACGTTGGTCGTGCGACCGGTCATTATTATAACTATTATCTCTGCTGCCATTTATCACCGCGTCGAGCGAAAGACACAATCGAATCGATTATGGCCCGAACCACAACCCAGGGAATCGTCTTTTTTTCCGTTCTCCATTTCTAGGCCCCTCTCTCTCTCTCGCACTCTGTTCTATTGGAAATGGCTTTTGTTCGCTGTTGTGCGCATCGACTCGATTCGTAGTTCATTCATCCAGCCATTTTTGACATCATAATGGTGTCAATAACATTTATATCCACTTAATTATTTTGGATACTTGTCGATATATCATTTCGGGCGATTCCTCCCGAGGCCGAGCAATATGTTTTCTCTCCATTTTTCGCACGAAAGCCGGAGAAAACAATTACACGATGCCGACAATGATAATGATGATAATAATAAGAATGAAAGAACATCGAGTCTTTTGTGCACGCGAACATTCCCTTTTTTGCCCTTCCAACGTGAGGAAGGGGTCAGCTTAATCCTGCTGACTTCCGTCCCCAAATCGATGTACATATAGCTGTGAAGACGTCGCGGCGCCCATTCGACAAAGCGTCGAGAGAACAAAAATCCTTTTTAACCGCCACGACTTACGTCTTGCAGTAACGATTTCGCATCGGGCTTTTTTCGCTCTCGCGCATGCATATGCGCTGAACGCGTTCCTGAAAAGCGTAAAAAATGGCACATTTCACATTCTCCATTGTTATAATGTTAACACGAATACGGAAGAGTGAACACGATAAACACACAAGAGGCGGCAGCATCTAACGGCGCGAGCGCCTTTCAAACGCGGTACCTGAATTCGGTTTCGTTCGCGACAGCGTGTGCTCACTGAGCAGGCACGACAATGAGATTGAACGAGATGACTGTTTTCTACTCTCATCCACATTCCCACGGCCCATACAGATGTCGCTGCGATCGGCAGCTTCTCTGGATGGAAACACCGTTTGACCAGTTTACCAGAGCCGGCCGCTCCTTCAATTCTTGCCGAGGTCTCGTTGAGCCCCCACTTGACCTCTCCATCGAAATCGTCTTATTTCCTCGTCAGATGATGCGGAGTAAAGAAATGCCATTTCACCATTTACTGTTTCAAATTTCTCTTGAAACTGATAAGTCCGGATGACATCGACTGATGCGAGATATAGAAATGCTTTCGATCGCATAACAGACAGTTTTCTCGACACCCAATGCATATCCATGGCATCGCACATGTCCTCCAGAGTTTCGTGAACTCGAAGCGAGACGAAAAAATAACGAAAAACAAACAAATGAAAAAAAGGAGCCAATAATTCGACACCATCCGATTTCAATGCGTACGAGTGCGACGTAAATGCGTGTCTCCAGTTACACGCCATTGAGCCAATGTCTGCTCCGGTTTTTTCGTTCCGTTTGGGCATTCGCAATTGTCGAACTGCAACAGTCCCACCAGTCACCGTATTATTATTTGATTACAAAGTTACATCCAGCGCGCCCGTAAATTTATTCCATTTGCCTCCGTGTGCCTCTCTTCGGTACCTTGGCCTCTTTGCGCACACATTTTTTTTTCTCCTCTTCTCTGCAATTGTTGCGGCGCTCCTGTTTGGAAATATTACACTTATTGTTGAGTCGACGAGTGCGTATTATAGCACATTAATACATATTAAATACATCAGAGAAAAAAAAATGCTTTGTGTCGTTTCTTCCGAATTATTGGCATTTATTTGTTATTTTTCGTTCGAAAGGCGACTCGAACAACATTGGGCGCTACACACGAGCTGAAGTGTGAGTGAGAGAGTGTTTTTGGATGAATCGGAAACAAACAGTGTGCATTCTGCAGTGTAATATTTCAATATAACTAATAAATAAATCGGCGCTAAATCGGCACTCACGTCGATGCTGTTGTTGTTGTTGATACATTGTACACTAGTTTTCATGCGAATGTGGCATGGATATTGGTGTTTTGTTGCCGAAAATAAGCAAACAATGGATGGGCATACGATCGACTGAATAGTTGAATTATGTGCGCTCGCTGCTCAACGCCCATGCCATCCAGAGTATTAGATGCACTTTAAATCGTTTCATTTTTCTATTGTAACTGTTCAGTGTTCAGCGCACAATATGTTCCGACTATCGGGCGCAGACAGTGACGAGATAGGTACTATTATTACCCAGAACCCGGCCATAGTGTTAGTTCGACGTGTTCGAGTTCTGTGTGCGATGGTGTTAAAGTTACCGCGTGTGCGGGTGCTCATTCACTCGACAATCATTCAGGTTCGATTCTGAAATTTACCTCTCGTTCGTTCTGTTGCCGCAACGAAAGGCGAATGCGTATTGCGTACGAGGAAAAAACTGGTCATAAATCTGGTCGCAGTCACCACCACTCACTCTGCTCATCAGCAAAACGTTTTCATATTCGGTTCGACCACGGACTACAACCGTAATTAAGATTCAAAATCGGAATTTCTTGTTACAAAATTCTTCGTCAGATCGACGCTATTTCTGAGCATTCTTTTTTTCGGTTGAAGCGTCCTGGCAGCAACAGAGCGAGTAATTATTTTATTAATGCTATTATGGTCGGCTGACCACGACCATGAGCCAGCCGAACATGAGGCCATTACATTGAAGGCGGTTACGTGCGACTATGTTCGGAATCAGATTATTGGCGTTCGCCGCCCATCATTTTCTCACTTCGAAGCCCTGCGTCGACAATAAATGGCCATCAAGGATCGTGGTGACATGGAGAATGCAACGCGTATCGGAACGACGACTCACAAGCACATGCCCGAGCCCATATAACAATAAATACAAGTAATGGAGTGATAAGATTACAATAAATAGGTATAAAAAGCAATATCGGGAGCTGAACAGCGCACACTTCAACATCAATAAATGGATGTGTGACGTGTGTGCCCCCCGCGACCGTGGACTTTTATTTGCGTACCATGGAGTATGATGAACATTGAACATCGAAAACAACATTTTTCGGTCGGGCCATCACCACCACAAATTGAACCATTTAGGTGTCACTCGTATGCCGTACACAATCGAACGCACAATGAACGGCGTGTCGAGACGCAAGAGCCCACCATGCATCTCATGTCCACAACGTCTCAGCCAGATGAAATAAATGTCCATGCGTCGCATGTGTGTGCAGCCATTGTACGTGCGTTCCTAAATAGACGGAGGCGTTCGTTTATGCGTCAATTTATTATTTTTTATTGTGCGCCCAGTGAGCTCAGTGGCCGTCGTCGCATGACTTATTGTGACAAATCGTGACATTGGTTCATACATCGCATGTCCTTCAGAAAATCTTTGCTATCCGAGATGTCGGGCGAAGAGGATATAGCTGCGTCACCAATCGCTGCTGAGACCGACACACACTTGGCCATCGTCGGATGGTGAAATGGCCATAAAATTTTGTATGAAATTAATATGTTCCATTCATTCAATATTCGCATTTTTCTCCGGCACATTCGTTCACCCCGTTCGACTGTAAAGGACATACTTTTTCTTATTGAATGCATAATCATTTAGACGGCGACCCTCTCGATTGGCGCACATTTATTTCACTTCTTCCATCGCCTTTTATTCCGTTACAATGAGACACTCATGTGAAATGGTTTTGCGAGAAGGAAAGCAAAACTTCGATCGTAGCGTTCGCCGTCCACAGTCCACACACATATCGCATCGAACCGTGCGAGGTACGCCGAATGCCATTGAACATTGATAAAAGAAAAAGGAGCGAAAAAAGAGAATCATAATATTTTCTCGGCGAAGAAATGAAATGGTGCAATTTCTGCCGCAATTCAACTTGCAAATTCTTTTTCCCGGTGCACACTTTTTCCCCAGTCTCGTCGACAGTGCTCGTTTTGTGATTGAAGAATTTAAACGACTTTTTGATCGTTAACCCGAACGTCTGCGGTCTTTTCCACTGGTGAAAAGAGTCGACGCGTGAAAAAAGAAGTTGAACGAATTGACTTTTTGTCCCGTTCCAAATTAGCGGGAAATGGGCAGGACGAGTTTGGTGTGCAGCACAGCGAATGTGATGCGATAAAATTTGAATAAAATATACATTTCTCCCGATCTGTGGGCGAATGCGGTACGGATTTGTATCTTCGTGGCGGCAAAAATGGGATTTCGTGTTCATCGTTATCTGTTTCTAATGTGATGATGACGACAATAATCGTCGAGATCGTCATCGTCCGTCGGCGTCCGTCGGCGTTGTCATCGATGGTTAAACTGTGCTCTCTTGTATCGAATCCATCGCTGTGGTACCTGAAATGCTCATTCGCACCCCTTTCGCCTCTTCTGTCGCTCACTCGCACAGCGAATCCATCGATGCGATGTCGACAATCCAGTCGGCAGCGAGCCGTTTCTCATTTCTCTTCAACCCATTCGCTCAGATGGAATTGCATGTGCTGATGTCACATTGACAAATTGCCGGATAATATTGCATTCAGCATTCACTGACGTGACCATACTCGTATTGTAGACGATATTCGAACAAGTATCTATTCCAATCAGTCACAGACCCATTCGAAATCGAGTAGCAAATGCCTTTTCCATCCATCGATTCCTACATCCACATTACACACACAGCTACCGCTGCATCGTCGAAGCAAATGTGTTTGTTTATCTCTTGATAGTTTGTTTGTGTGTTCGCAAACAAAGAACTGAAGAAAAAAAACTCGAAAAACTAATATCCTCAGGAGAGGAATGGATTTGTTGCCAATGCATGGGCGACGATTGCGAGGTGTGCGGTTAGAGAAGGAGGGAATATGGTTCGTTCGGATCTCGCATTTCGGGTAATTTAACGCATTCTGACACAAAAGAATCTCAATCGTCTGACCGTTTTCACATGCATCTGAAGTGCAGGCGTACAAACGAGCAGGCCTAGACAGTCGCATCATCCAGTTGATCGTTGATGGCATGGAAATATCATATGGAGCAAGGCACAGAAACGATTCACGATGCACCATTAGCATGTTTATCCGTTATTATTACTATTATTGTATTGAAAAATACAAAATTAAATCTCTGAAGAGGTACTTGGGTCTGTGCCGTGCGGAGTTTCGGTTCTTTATCGGGTGAAAGGCTGCGTGCACAATACGAATATATACTTATGTGAGCACTGAACATTTCGTACATATTGTCGATTGTTTAATTCGTCTGCGGACCAGGATCCAGGAGTGGTGGTACCTGGTACACATTGCTGACTGCAAAGCATGCGGATGGATGCGCGTGTTCAGTGTGTTCACTGTTCGTGTACCGGCTCATACATGATTCAATAATAATAACTTGGTGATTCCTGTACACGATTCCATTGTTGGCAGAATTTACTGGTCTCGCATTGCCCTGTCTCCTCCGATCAACTATTTTCCCACTCAGCCACCGAATGCAGTACTGCAAATGAGAAGCACTCTCTAACATTCCGCACACAGTTCGGCCTCCAGACAATATTCAATTCGCATCGAAATCGAATTGAAAATTAAATGATTGTGTCTTTTCTCTTGTGCAGATTCACTCGTGGACGGACGGCCAGGGAGCGAAAATGGTTTCGCCTGAATTACAGAATTCGATGAGGAATTTTCCGAAACACAATTTCAAGTCGAAATCGATGTCGGGTGTGAAGCACTTTGGTAGTAAATCGACCGAGAATTTTCGAAGAAACACATTCTCGCTCCTCACCTATTACGGGCTGCTGCGTGCGATATCGACTATGAAGTTTGAATTTTTTTTTAAATTCTCGTTCGACTTCATTAAATTCATTTGGTCTACACAGTGTGGCTTCTTCGTCTCGTGTAACTCATCTTTTCATTCTAATTCTGATGGATGTGCAATACGGCAATACGCGCAGGGCACAGATGCCCCGACCCGACTACATACTACGCATTTACCATACGAAAATAAAAACAAAACAAAACATTTCTCATTTTTATGTATTGATTTACTTTCTTCTGGACTTTTTTTTTCGTTGTTGTTATTTCTTTCTTTTCGAGTTCTCGTGTTTGTTTTCGTTAAAATGGGGGTTGGAGAGCGATGTTTACATGCGTTTCATAGTTGCTTTTACTCGTACATTCGAATACAGTTATATTTCTTCGATGGCTCGATGGCTCGATGACTCGATGGCTGACAACCGATACGAAGTATTTAATTAAGAGAATCTTCTTCTGCCTCTGCCTTTCTCTCTCTCTTCAACGTATTCACCTCTCCATGCATTTTGTTGTGTTTACTCAGGCAACAGTTTCGGCGCCCAAGCGGATGCCATATCGAATGTACATGTTGACATGGCGTGGTGAGCCACACGCATTGGCATTTTTGATGTTGCCGATTCATGTCACTGAGACAGTATCGGCAGCGAAACGTAAATTTAAATTGCTTCTTTCATGGCTTCCATCCCAAAACACGGATTCAATTTTTCCATTGCCTTTCCCCCACACCGCGCGCATGGCCTCGAAATGCAGCCCTTCATTTGCAATGCAAAACAATATAATCTGAATCGAATCTAAATTTTATTAACTTCAAATGACCTTCAAACTTGAAAAGCGTATGTTTTGATTGCACTCGAGTAAACCGCAGACGACACACTCGTGCATGCG
>JANTFB010112312.1:0-12072 GCA_026546635.1 Porricondyla nigripennis | reverse complement strand
AGAAAATGCAAACGATGTGCGGCCATGAGAGAGTATAACACAACGGAAATAAATTTTTATTATGAGTGACGCGGCGGTGGTGTGTATATGGTACGAGAACGTATACGCGAACCGTACAGAGTACAATATTTCGTTAGAAAAATAAACCGTGAAATGCGGTGTGCCTGCCACGCATTTCACACCAAAGCTACCTTTAAGCACAAATACAACTGAGACTGGCAGAAATTAGCCCATGCGGGGCAAAGCACTCAACTGCAGCGGTAGAAATCTTGTATTTTTCACTTAAAATTGGAAAATATGATACGTTGCGATACATTCGATAAGACGATAACAAACACTTTATTCGTGCTCGATTCTTCGTTCCTTTTTTTTTCGCTTTTGCATTATCCCTGGGTTGCCAATTGGAAAATGAAAAAATCACTTCACACCGACACCGAAATTCTGCACAAATTCCTGTCGAGCGTAAAATTCGTAATTCCGAACCTATTCCTACATCATAGCCAAGTCTTATGTTCTCCCTGTGTCACATTTTCTTATTTGTTTTCATAGTAAATCAAATAATAATATGACTTCTGACATGTTCACTAACGAACGAAGCAGAAAAATACACCAAATGAGCATGGGATAGACCGCATCGGTCGTCGCTCGTAAGTAGTAGTGTTGTACGCGTATGACGTACACAGAATTCAGAGATGAGATGAGATGAGATGAGATGTGATATGAAGAAAAGCGAAAACACAAATCGTACAACTGTACCAAGGAGCACCCGCATACATCGGACGCCCCAGAGATTTTCATCTGGAATGTGATTGTTTATGTGCATGTGTGCGTGTGGCTACTTTAGATGGGGAGAAGCTGTCATCTCAAGCTTCAAATTCGATTGTGTTGTCCAGACCAGATTGCACCGTTAGCGAGCGAATGTCAGGCCAACAAACACCTTCTCACAGTTTTAAATCATCAGCCGCTTGTGGAATTCATTCGGCTTTGTTTCCACCTCATTTCTAGCGTTCGATATACGATTGAGAATAAATGAATCACTTTGTCAAATCGTTTCTCTCTCACCGATCAATTTCATTCATTTGTGCAATTACGAGATACCACCTGCCATCATGCCGTGGGCTGCAGCAAAACTGTGAACTGTTCCGTGCCAGAGGAGATAGATACACGATATACACGCATTCAAACTTCATCGGTACCCACTACTCCACAACCGATTTCATATTGAATTAATTTGAAAGTAATTTTCGCCTGATATCAATTTCCATTCGAGGCATGAATTTGAATATGACTACCGGAAAATGGATGAGCTTGGAACAGGCGTTCATCGTTCGCACTGAGACATGGAGTAGCGCCCGACAGATGAGCTTTATTCATGAATATGAATTTTCGTAGCCATCTCCCTTCCAGACATCATCGTGCACGCATGCCGACCGACAAAACGAAATCAAATTTCATGCATTTGCCGTTTGTGCATTGTTCCGTAAAAATGTGTCGCACGACACATTGGGATCATTACGGAATTCGTTTGTCGGTTTTTCGTACCAGCCGCAAATTTAATAAGCGAAAAAGTCATTTTGCACACGACACGCGCACTCCCACAACGAAAAACAAAAGAGGCCAACGATTGAAACGAGCACAAACACGAAGACCGCCTCCAGACACACCAACTCGTTTAATTTTGCACGCAGCTAAGTAATGTGATAGGTCTCGGCATGTCACATAGGCAAATGCAACTGTTTTTCGTTCGGATGAGTCGATGATACTGGAAAGCTATGCGCGCGTATCATGCCAAATCTGAATTTCAGGTAAACGGGCGTATCGAAGCTTATGTTCATATTCAACGGGCGGAGAGGAAAAAAGTATTCGTCTGAAGTGATGCTCGTTCTGTTCATCTTGCCTCGCAAATTCTTTTGCTCGGCCGCGGCACGCACGGCATTTATACCGCTGATAAAATGCTAAGCGGCATCCCATCATCTCTTCTTCAAAAGCGTATATACAAATTTTCTTGTTTCTTTTTTCTTTCGTGATGATTTTAAAGGGTGAATTGTCAACTTGCACACTGTCGTCAAATGATGATGACAATGCGACGGGACGAGACGTCAGGCGAAATGCCGCAAGCGAAACAGATAGCCGCGGATAAATAGGTGTAGCACACGAAATAATACAATTCTTCGTACGCACCATACCACTCCACATTGTCTCCTTTCCCTTTCAGTTATGGCGTACGCGCCAGCTTCTTCTTGTCGCAAAAATCGTACTGCCATCAACAGCGTATCGTTTCGTTTTCCGTTTTCCAGTACATTACAGCTGAAGTTAAAACTTTGGAAACATTTTTCTTGTCACAATTCATTCAATCTTACGCAAAAAGAGCGTATGCAGAGTAATAAGGAAAAGCAACAGACACAAAGATCAGACACAAATGGAAAAGGAATATGTGTACGATGTGCACAAGGAGTTGCGGTCGTTCAGTGCACGCATACGCAGTGACGATGATAATTGGGAATGAAGGAGACAAATTCGTTTTGGATGAAGACACAGAAGATCTGCAGAGTAGATGGTGAATTCATCTGAGATGATATTCCCGGAAGATTGCCGACAGATTGGCAGACGCAAGCCATAACATCTAAGTGCCCTAATAATGATAATAGTCAAACAGGTCGCCACATATATGCTCACATCTATCTCTTTTTCCTTAACGTTCTTCCCATCCGACACACACACACACACGCAGATCCGACGCACATTTGTTGAATCGAAGATGTGAGACATTATGACACAGTCAAATTAAGAAGGAAAAAACGAAAAATATTCCGCTCGGTGCACTTGCGACGCACGAAAGCTCACAAGTACGGCCAAACATATGCTGCGTACTATTAATAAGCATTGTCAGTGTCGATTGTTTTCCCTCATTCGCATAAACACTGGCATACTTCGGGCACATCCACACGCCCCATGGAAACCGTTCAAATTATGTAATTCAAACGCATCGAGTGCAAAATTGAGACATCTTCGGCTTCCGCCAATCTGTCGTACTTTCCTCTTCTGTTGCCGTTCGTTTGCACTCGATTGCGTTACGCATCCGAACAGGAATCGGAGGAGATGAAGAAAATAATGATTGGGTCGAATGAAAATGAGGAGTTCGGAGAAGAAAAACAGATTTTTTTACGTCTCGCAATATTTTGTCGTTGCGTTGAGGTTGCGCAGCAAGAAAAAAATGCTGGCGAAATGCTACGCACCCGACACGATACATTATCAATTCGCGGCCACATTTCAAATGGAATACTTGACGGTATATGGGAGGTATAGCGCATTTTCAAAATCTAATCGGAAAATGAAAGAAAATTTATGCGCGGTTCAATCGTTCGCCAGCCACTGCATTATTTATTGACCAGTGCCCACAGAAGACGACCTCTCTGTGTGTGTGGGCGTTCCAGGCCACCATTTTTGCACGGTTGACATGATCGCAATGAGAGATTCAATTCGAATTCAACGAAGAAAGTCTCGGAACAGTGGAAAGGGAACCAAGCGAGAGCAAACAAAAAAATTGTGAAAAACTGGATTTCGAAATCGTTTAGGCCGTGCGACTGTCTACCGTAAAATTTATACCACTTTCGGATGGATATAGCAGTAAATCAATTTTATCATTTTTTGTCCCGCTTTTATCCGAAGAATGAAGTTGAAAGAAGCGTGTGAAATTGCGCACTCAAGTTTGTCTTTTCGTCGAATCACTCCCATTCATCACCATTTTTAGAGACAGAATTAATGTATCGCGATTTTCTGCACAATTGAGTGGCTCGGCTCGCTGATGAAATCTCGACAAGAATGACGAGACACGACCAAGTTTGCGAATTTTTCCTACGGTGACGAAAATCGGACCGGGCTCTTTTTTGATGTGCACTCGCAGCCGTTAAAGTCAATCGTAAATTAGATTCACTTCATGTGACGCTCATGGGCTGATGGCAAAATGCGGGCGCACAGGTGAATTCAATTTTTGAATTACTTGATTTCAAGTTCAAAATGTGCTTAAGGCGGTAGCGGCAATGCGGCAAATGTGTTTAAGGCGGTAACGGATACGCCCAAAACAAGTGTATAAGAGGCTCCTACACCATTTGAGTTGATCTCAAGTGAGCTCTCGCGTGGTTTTTGTGCCCGCCAGAAACAACGCCACCATGAATTATACAAACAATAACACTGAATATCAGTTCGAAATTGGCCTCTCCTTATCACTAAGAATGATTCGCGTGGAATATGAAGTTCACCTTTCCTTCAGAGTTAAATGGAAATCATTTATGCAAAGCATCGAGCTCTGCCCAGTTAGCACCGGAACCCGAATAGGTCTGCACAGAACTAGAGCTCTCCGAACAGCGGCCATCGAATTTTGGTAAGAACATGGGTCGCGTTCGAGAATGCGCCACATCATTATGTTCGTCCAGTCCGAGTGATTTGACGCGTCTAATTGACTTTCACCAATGTATTTCGTGAGCAATTAATACAATTCGGATGTTATTCTGGTGGAGCGCGTCGATTGCCTCATGTGTCTTGTGCCTTCTTCTTCGTCGTTCTGTCATTGACGTATCGACATTACCTTATTACATTTCATACGACATCAAATTTTTTATTGTGCGTGCTAGTGCCGAAATACTATCATCATAATCTTCGGAATAACAAAATCGTTATATATTTATGCGTGTGTTGTTGTTCCGGCGCATTCGGTTTAGCCCCCACCAAAGGGTTACTCCTTCTCCTCCTTCCCCCTTCGACAGCCACAAGTGATACCCACCAATATCATAAGCGCGCATGGAGTTGAGCCGAAATGATTGCCGTTAACTGCCCGTTATTTATTCAACAATAAACTGTTGCATGCAATCAGATAATTTGGTAATGGCAATGTCAATGGCAATGGCACACCAATAAAATGATGCGAAGCGTAGGAACATTTCTGTCGCGATTTTATATGCGATAAATGCCCGCCTACACAATACGTGCGACGTGCGACGTGCGTGGTGCGTGGTGTCAATGTGCCGTCACTCATAAGCCATCAAAAAGTAACAGTGAAAGAGGAGAAAAGTTTGCGAAATTTGTTTGTCCATGTGAACATCCATGCGTTTCATAGGCATCAATAAAATGAGGATACGTTTTGGCTTCGCATTCTATGACATTGTAAGATGCGATAAATTGAGCGAAAGAAAATGCGAAATGAATTTGATACTGCGCGTGATTTCTAAGGAGATGGCGACGACGACGAAGGCAGCAACCCAGCAACAACAACAACATTTATTTAAATGCGTGACGTGTGAGGCGATCACGTAAAATTCCTCGTAAACACGGCAAACCGCGCGATCACATTCATCATCATCGCCCCCTCAAACTCGTCTGCATAGATTTTATTATTGTTGTCGGGTCGTGCCTAGGCCCATCCGAATTAGCCTGAAATCATGTGTGCGCAAACAATGTTGACCTTCGATTTCGATTTCAATTGGTTTTGTACGACGAACGAAATGCGTGTGTTTGTGCGAGTATGTTTCATCCGCAAATATTTGAACCCTTTTTTGGCTGTGGGGTGCGGCGCGGACAGGAGAATGTGCCGTTAGGTGGTACGAGATTGGAACCACCTTAGCATAGCGAAAAATGTGAAGAGGAAAGTTTGTAATCAGCGAATGTAAATATTGGCGGCGACTTTTTCTCGTGGTCGCATCGACACAACTTCAATGTTTGCTCAATGTCCAAGCGATAGCAGCAGCCATGTGTTTTGCATACAATCTTTGCCGCACAAGAAGCGCCAAAGTAAACGGGGAGAGGAAAATACTTTTCGTTTCTTATTTGGTCACGGCATTCTATTTATTTGAGTTTGCACTTCATTTTTCTTGTGCGTTTCGGGTGATACATTTGTGCCGCGAGCACAGATAGTGAACCGAATTCGAACCGGGTCGATGGCAAATAGAATTAATTTTATGATCCGGAAAATTATGACATGATTTTTTGCCATTTTTCCCATCCCATCAAAACTGACGCACCACGTCGTATGACGTCAGCGACCAGCGATCGCATTCATTTATTAATAGTTTTGTTTTGTTCGCCGGTTGATGGGGTTAAAATTCGCTTTAATCAGCCATTTTGTCGATTCGTCTCTATGCATGATTACTTATGAAAATGCTTTTTTAATTGACGCCCTCAGCCCACTTGCACTCATCATTCATACGATTTTCCCACACGATTTTTTCTAAAGAAAATTACTCAAAATAATGCCATCAACAGTTCCAATGAATCGATGGAAATTAATAATGATAGTGAAATCAATATTCCTTCCTCCTGCGAGTACGTTCAAATTGATTTATGGAGATTGGTTTAAGGCAGATGTCTCGGTGAAAGCGCGGGCACTGTATTCCAACCCACGAATTTTCTGTGCGTCCAGCAAATGGTCGCTGTTCCAATCTTCCATCGCATCGTAGGCATTCCCACGATGTGATTTTGTGTCAGATTTGAAGCGACTGTTCTGACATAATAATCCTCCCTCCAACCGTTATCACTCAGTATTCAGCCCCATCCACAGCTGTTGGCATGCCTAGGTGCGGTGACCGAATCCGAGTAGAGAAGACGGTGTACTCTACAACAATCAAATTGTGCTTCCGAGACGACATTCAATCTTTTCCAATTTACATCAATTTCCACAAAATTTGCTATTCGACATGAAATGTCGATAATGGGACGAAACGTACAATTTTTTCCAAGTAAATTGCAGAGCAGACCCGCGCGGTACAGTACGGTACAGTGTGCACGTTGGGTGGCAGGAGAGAGGTAAATATTTGCGGCCGCTACGAATACGTGATGGGTCGCATTTCACGTGGTCCGAATCGGATGGTGCGAGCTGCAGCTGCTGCTATCAAACTCAAATATTTATGTTGTGTTTAGGCGCGCACGACAAATGGAAACGTCACGAATTATCTTTGCGGTCGTCGAATGCTGTTTCGTTTCGAATGCGCGCGAAACAATGAACGAATTATTCCCTTTGAACGCCTCATTATTTGTCTTCTGTCCATTGTAAGCAATTTTTTGTTGTTGTTGGTTTGTTTCTGTTTCTCCTTTTCTCGCTTCCATCTGTGGGTTGCGTCTTTCGTTCGTGTGATTTTCTTCATTGGCGGCAATTTCGGGTGAATTTTCGTGAATAAGAAATCGCACAAAGCATGTAAGCATGAATTTGCGGTTATTCATTGGTGAATCGTGAATTTAATTACAAGCGAATAATGGAAACGAATACGCACGCACGCACGCGTCGGGGTTCTCGGTACACCTATGTCTAAACACATTTAATTAATGATAATAAATGGACAGGTAGCGCAGAAGTGAAAATGAATTGCAGTTTATTTTTCTGTGATCTGTGATGGCTGGCACAACAACGAGCCAGTATGACGGGTACGTTGTACATGGCGGACGTGTGCGGCTGGAGACTTTTGGGTGTACTTACTAAACACACAGGCGGCTAACACACACACACATGAGGGCTCTAGCTTATACCCATGCGCTCCCGTATCTCATTCGATCGCTTCTGAATTATTTCTGACAATTCGAATGACAGTCACAGGCCCAGAAAGTTCATAGGATGGGAATCCGCTACAGACTGGCCGCTACAGCTTTCATGTGCGACCCAACGAACACCGTAAGCTCCTTCAGAGCTGGAAGAGGTTGTAGCGAGCCTCTACTTACCGAGGCTTCTTAGCCCGGGTAGAGGCATGGTGAAACTTCGTTTAGGGGCAAAAGGCGAACTTTACCGAGGCTAGTAGGCTTTAAGAATGCTCGGACCGAAGCTACGGTAAGGCGTGAGCCGTCGGTATGGACGCTCAACCGAAGCTATAGCTTCCATTGCAAAGCCTCCTCAAGACCTTAGAGAGGCTTCGCCGAGGCTGCAACGAAGCCTTATGGATTTGCATTTTCGGTTTCCATTTCGTATTAACGGCTGAAATGTTAGAGTCTAGAATTAATTTTAGTGCAAATAAAAGTTCACAAGATTTCGTTCACGCTTGCATCGAGGTTTGAACCCAGGTATATCGCATCGCTCGTCCAGTACGCTATCAACTCGGACTATCTATAATATGTTAAAGTAGCATTGAAGCCGAAACACTTTATGTATCTGATAGCCTCGGTCATACATCGAAAGAGCCTCGACAACTTTTACCGAAGCTCAAGCTTCAATATAGCTTCGATATTACAGCGTTTGGAGGCCATGGTGTTGACGCGGAATAAAATGGTATTATTATTCGTGGATGTACAGAAAAATATTTCGCAACGAAATGATTGAAATTCCCGAAACATGTATCTATTGCACGAAACCACTAATTTAGCCGTGGACACAAATATTGACGTGCATCCGAGAAAGAAAACTCGAAAAGAGATCTGTGATACACCACGCTGTGTTGTGATTTTATTTGCGCCAAAACACGCTTCAGTCCATTGGCCATCGAAGCTATAGCCTCCGCTGCGAATAGTTTCGAAGCCACAGCATCCATTGCGCATAGTATCGAAGCTATAGCCTCCTATACGTATTGACAGTCTGTGCGCGTATTGAACGACGTACATTTGCACAAATCTCAAAGATGTATGGAATACATTTCCATTGGAAAAAGTGTTGAAAACACGCTTCACTCCGCGAGCGAACAAAAAATATGTCGAAACAAAATTCAAGGTGGAGCACGATTTTGATTCGATCGGTAGAATGATAGAAGCTAAAGTGTTCGATTACTCAAAAATAATAAGAAGAAAAAACATTTCACGCAATGTTTGCCATATAGCCGCGATATGGCTTCGCACGATTCGCTTCAGTGTCTCGTTGAGAAATGAGAACTCTATCTCTGGATAGGCGCTCCATATATCGACTACCGAAACTTTTCCGAGGTTTTCCTTGACGAGCCATGATAGTGCTTCCATGAACAGCAGTTCGCGGCTTTACCATGGCTTTGTTATATTAGCCGCGATATAGAGCACTATTCTAAAGCTATATCAAGTCTTCTCGAAAATCCGATGCGAGTGTCCAAGATAGCCTAGTTTCCGGAGCTCCAACGAGGCTATCAAAAATTTATGGAAGCTAGTCGCTCCGTAATGGCCGTTTCGGGACTGTATCGAGACTCATGCCTCCGAAATTCAAATTACCGAGTCGTCGGTGTTAGTTGGGGAGAGATATACAAACATTCACCGATATTTTTCAAGGCAGTGTCGTCTCTGCTTCAGTTCTTGACCACACCGCATCACATCATGGCCATGATGTGTCCTCTAAAAGAGGAAGTATGTAATCCAAAAACTCACATTTTCTCGCAATACCAACCTAAGATTGCCGATTAATTGCAACCTTTCGATTGAATGTATATTGTTCGTTGTGTCCAGACACAAAAAGGCACGCATCACTCGATGTGTTCGATGTCACTCAAGCCAATAAATGTCATGTCACGAACGATGTAACAGCACAATAATGATAATAAAAATGGATGATGATGATGATGATGAAATGTCAGAAAAATAAAAGAACAAGAGAAAACGAACATATAGATTTGCTGCATCATTCTTGATTAATGCAAAGTCAAATGTTTCAGCGCGACTCATCTGGATTACGTGACGCTTTTGCGAACATCTTTAATTGGTAATTATTTCATTTAACTTCCCAATTGCATCGAATCCCTATTTCTATAGTTGTTTACTATGTACCGCGATGTGCTGTCGACATGTATTTGGTTGGTTGGGAGATACAATTACCTGCCCCGAAGTTCGGCACGTAAAGCGTGCGCCGTAAGCAAAAGAAAAGTTGAGAAGTTGGAACAATAACATCTATCTATATGTTGTAGATAGCGTGCGTTCTTTGCTAGACATAACATCTTCGACGTGCTGAATGAATAATCCAATTCTCGCTCAATAAAATCATGAATGTTTACTAGGGTACTTCGTGCATCTTTCATTCCAAAGCCCCTAGAGAATGATCGTGATTTTAAAGTGCTTATACAGGGTACGGTGGTCGATCTCTTATTTGAATTCTGCGATTGGACGAAAATACGACAGCGCCGTCATAGTAAGTTCTCATCAAATCCATCGAAAATGATCGGTGGACGTGTATCTCGATGCGTCCCATTTCTTCGCAACAATTAAATGCAAATGCACATTGCACTGAACTTCATAAGGAAATAATGGCTCGGGTCAGTGGTATTTTCCGACTAATCGCAGAACGTATAATGGAAACCTTCATCATCTCAATCATCCCAAAAATATTAAATGAAAGAGATCGATCCGAAAACCAGAACTTAGTACATCTACACCTCTTCAAGCATTTTGGATTCACATGCACGGCACAAAGCCGATGTCACTGGTATAGTGTATTCTGGATCGCGATAGTCTTGTTGCGCCTGATTGGAAAATAAAGTGAAATAATTACCAATCAACTGTGTCACTTATACCAGCCAATAAACGTGTTTGCTATTAGAGCGTCGTTTTTCCCTCAGCATCACATAACGGTTCTTTATCATTTTTTGCAATATCATTATCCGAAAAGTACACAGCGTCGGCATTTGGTGCCTTCGGGAGTGGACATTCATCTAAAAAAACATACTTATCCTCACAGAGAGTCATTACTGTTGCTCCCACTCATGGATTGCGTCATCTCATTGGGCTTTACCAATCATCTTGGCCGAGACAGATTAAAAGATATTTTTTGGCAGCCAATGTCAAATTTATGTCACAACTGAACGAAAGTTATTATCATTTCATCCGAAAAAAAACGAAATAGACACAATTACCTCAAGTTAATCATTTATGTATTTGGGCTCATGCAGCGCATTGATGTTCAAAGAGAAGCGAAGAATTTCCTCTGTGTATGAAGGATTCCGCTCAACATTTCGTTGATGCGCTGTTTCGCCTTTTCTGTTCATTTTAATGTTCTTCGAACATTTTATCGCTCGATTTTTCTTACGTGCCCTCACATATTGGTTTCGGTTTCACCGTTGGAAGATAGCCTACGCCCTACGCTCATGCTATAATAAATAACGCTGTGAACGATACGGAACTCACTCGGTCTTGAAGCGGCTCTTTACCATTTGTTTGCATAAATTTCGTATCGGAATCAGGTGGGGTATGTGTGTACGTTCAGCTCTCATCCGTAGGCTGCAGCTAAATATTTCCATCGAAATAAATTGCAATCAATAATCCAAAACCAAATAATGGAAATTTTCTTTGGCAGTTGCTGTCGTTGATTACGTGATTACATTGATTCTATCGAACGATACAAACGCGATCGTCAATCGACGGCGCACTAAAGTAAAACGTGATTGATTTGTAGGGAACATTGGACACAGTCAAACATACATACACAACAAACCCAATTCAATAGCGCAGTCGATGTGAGCAGCATGTTAAACATGCGTATTGGCACGTGCTCGACGAGAAGAATTCGAATTTTTAAGCGGGAATGACAACGAGAAAAGAAAAATATTCAGTCGTTGAGGCTCTGCCTCGTTGCAATTCGAATTCGTATGCGATATTGTCTATTGTCGAGCAAATCACTGGGCAATCTATTTTACTTTTAATTTGGGTGTGCGTCTGTCTCATGGGGAACGGCAACACTATATAACTGCCTCGAAGGCACCTCGCACCGCAATCACGTTATACCATACCCGAAGTTTTATTTCGCACGAAGGATCTCCTCGCATCTCTAATGTTCGGTGCGTTGACGTTTTCTCCATGTAATCCATAACAATGTGGCACGTCAGACACGTGTATGGAATGCTTGTGCACCACTACATAGTACGTACTACATAAAAATAGCCGCGTGGCCAGTGCTTAGGTATACCATCTGCCTGGCAGATATATATTCATCCATCTGATGATGTAAGCGTAATGTTCTTGTGTTTGTTGTTGCTGGTGTTGCTATTGCTCGTTAATACGATTATAATACGCACTCGACTATGTCCTGCGCGCTGGTCATGCCATTCCACTCTCCTTCAAGAATCCGTATCCGTATTCGTTCTCTGTCATTACGGTTCACAGTCAAGGCAAACGAATTTATGTTATATACAATGCAAGTCTGTAATCTTAAAATAACTT
>JANTFB010112201.1:1564-12076 GCA_026546635.1 Porricondyla nigripennis | reverse complement strand
CGTGTGAGCAGCTACTACGACATTCCGTGGGGCGAAGTGGACATCGAGGAGATCAATAATGAGTTGATGGAGTTCCAAAATAGATGCCGGAAGCTACCGAAAGCGTTGAAAGAGTGGCCAGCGTTCCATGCACTCAAAGCAACCATCGATGACTTCAATGATATGTGTCCTCTGCTTGAGCTCATGGCCAACAAGGCAATGAAGCCGCGGCACTGGCAACGCATCATGGAAGTGACAAAGTACACATTCGAATTCGACACAGTTGGATTTTCCCTGAAGAACATACTCGAAGCGCCGATTCGTCAGTTCAAGGAGCACATCGAAGACATTTGCATTTCGGCCATGAAGGAGAAAGACATCGAAGCGAAGCTGAAGCAAGTGACGAACGAGTGGTCGGTGCACGAGCTACAATTCATGACATTCAATAATCGCGGCGAGCTATTGCTGCGCGGCGACACCACTGCCGAAACGATCGGCCAACTCGAAGACAGTCTGATGGTGTTGGGCTCGTTGCTGTCGAATCGCTACAATGCGCCGTTTCGCAAACAAATCCAACAATGGGTCTATGATCTATCGAATTCGAATGACATACTAGAACGCTGGTTGCTTGTGCAAAACATGTGGGTGTATCTGGAAGCCGTCTTCGTCGGCGGTGACATTGCCAAGCAGTTGCCGAAGGAGGCTAAGCGATTCTCGAAAATCGACAAATCCTGGCAGAAAATCATGCAACGGGCGCACGAAACTCCTGGCGTCGTCGCATGCTGTGTCGGTGACGACTTGCTCAAGCAATTGTTGCCGCATTTACAGGAACAGTTAGAGCTGTGTCAGAAATCGTTGAGCGGCTACCTGGAGCGCAAGCGAACGATGTTTCCACGCTTCTTTTTCGTGTCGGACCCAGCGCTGCTGGAGATACTTGGACAGGCCTCCGACTCGCACACCATTCAAAATCATTTGCTGTCGATCTTCGATAACACGCGAGCCGTACGATTCCACGACATCGAATACAACAAAATGCTGGCGATTGTGTCGTCCGAGGGCGAAACGATTCAATTGGATAGAGCCATTCGTGCCGAAGGTTCAGTCGAAACGTGGCTACAGTCGTTGCTGATCTCGTCACAGCAATCGCTGCATTCAATCATTCGCCAGGCATTCACCAATGTCAACGATCCGAATTTCAATTTGATTCCGTTTCTGGAGAAAATGCCCGCCCAAGTTGGTTTGCTCGGCATACAGATGATATGGACGCGCGACGCTGAATTGGCACTGGTGCAGGCTCGCGTCGAAAAGAAAGTTATGGTCGAAACGAACAATAAATTTCTCGAAATCTTGAACACATTGATCGACCAAACGACCAGAGATCTCACTAAATTGGAACGCATCAAATTCGAAACGTTGATCACCATTCACGTGCATCAACGTGACATTTTCGACATTTTGGTAAATACGTATTCCCCGAAAGATAAAATTAACAACATCAAGGTACACACTAGCGCCGCGCGCATTCACATTCACACCGCCATTCCCAGACACAGGCACCACTCGAGAAACACAGCCAAATCGAAACACTAAAACGAAATGAAACAAAAAACACTTTTGGAACGTTGACATTGGATGCAGCTGCTCTCACCTACACATCACTTCACTCCTACAACATTTCATTTCTTCTCCTCTCTCCCTCTCTCTCTCTCTCTCGCCCTCCGTCTGTTGTCGCAGTGTCGCCTGGGCATCCGGTCAGCCAACGATTTCGAATGGCTGAAACAGTGTCGGTTCTATTTCAAGGAAGATCTGGACAAGACCTGGGTCTCAATCACCGACGTCACATTCGTCTATCAAAACGAGTATCTCGGTTGCACCGATCGCCTGGTGATTACACCGTTGACCGATCGTTGCTACATCACATTGGCACAAGCGCTGACGATGAGCATGGGCGGCAGGTAGTATTCGAACTGACCACCGAACCACATCGATTCGCCGAAGCAATTTTCATTTAGTTCCGCGTTTATTTTTCAGCCCATGTGGTCCAGCTGGCACGGGTAAAACTGAAACCGTCAAAGATATGGGAAAAACATTGGCCAAATACGTCGTCGTATTCAATTGTTCTGATCAGATGGATTACAGGTACTCCATATTGCATATACCTAGTAGCTAGTACATTCACAGGCTCTGTCATACGGAAAAGGTTCGAGAGAAAAAACCGGGTTGGAATGAAAACGAAAAATATGTTTGTCGGGCTCAAGGGTATCTTCCCGACTGACGTTTGAAAATAAATTGCGCTCAGTGGAATGGAGACTTTTGCTGGAGACGTTTGCTGTGGAAGTATCATACAACCTGGCGAGTTAAAAATCGAGGAAATTTGTTTCCATACAACTAAAAATGCCTATTCAGGCCGAATTCTCGAAGTTCCGAAGTTTAAAAAAAAGTTTGACGTGGACCGTAACCATTTTTGAATATCTTCATTTCATGGGAATTAATTATAATAAAAAACTTTTTCATACAAAAATTGGTTTTCTTGCGAAAATAGATTCTTAGATTCTTAGCTCGCCAGGTTTTTCACCGAAAACAAAACCATTTTGCGTGTGCTCCTAAATTGGACCAACCATATTCTCTGGAGGGGCCTTTTTTCTTTTTTATCGGTCCTGTCTAATATCCTAAAATTTTAGATATTCAAAAATGATTACGGTCCAGAATCCAAAACTATTTTGCGTGTGTTCCTAAATTGGACAAAAAAATTGGGGGGCTTTTTTGTATGGAGACCGATCCATTCTAAGGTACACACATCCCACGCTGCACGTATGCAGCAGACGCGTAGTCTTACGCCGTAATACGGCAACCGCAAACTGAAAACTGTAAACTGGAAAGCAATCAAGGTACAAGCGAACATAAGGTTATGAGTACATTCTCACACGCACACTGATTACATTCAATCAGAGGAATGCCGTTTGCGTGCACGTTCAGTCAATTGGATTTAATCAAACGGCGAATTCTTAGTAATGGTATTCCGTTGTGTACGTGACATCCGGCGCAACCACCGAAAATGATGTGCTCCGCTCATATTACGATTTTATCCATCGCCACTGCGTCGTCGTCTGTTCCATTCGTTCGCTTGATTTGTGTTACGCATTCGTTTTCCATTGATGAATTTTCTGCGTCAGTTCACAATGAGAGCGGCGCATCGACTTCGCGTTCGAAAAACGTAGACGTAGAAAAATCGTTCAACGAATGGGCGGGACGGACCGACAGCACAGATCCACCTACTAAATCGGAGCATCACCTTAATCGTTCGGCACATTCAATTTCGATAATTTAATTGAAACAAATCTAGGATCAATCGGGTACACAGGCACACGTCAGTTACGAGAGGTGAATGAGTTCATTGCCATTGCTCCTTCGTCTGTACACGGACAAATTGTGTGCAGAAGCAGATCTGCCCACAATCTCGGTCACAATGAAATCAATTATGTGTCCACACTACGACGTAGCGTCGTCATTCATGCGCCTTTTTTCGTTCCCACTTCTCTCTCTCTCCCCCCCTCTCTCTCGCTGCATCCATACAGGGGCTTGGGGCGGATCTACAAAGGACTCAGTCAATCTGGCACATGGGGCTGCTTCGACGGTAAAAATTTATCCATCATTCTCACCATTTTCCCCGGAACGATACAGGAGCATGCTTTCTCTTACGCTTGGACATGGTTATTTCTAATGTAGAGTTCAATCGCATCGAATTGCCCGTACTCTCTGTGGCCGCTCAACAAGTGGCCGTTGTGCTGACGGCACGCAAAGAGAAGAAAAAATCGTTTGTGTTCACCGACGGCGACACAATTGAACTGAATAATGAATTCGGCATTTTCATCACAATGGTAATTGGAAGACCTCCATATTTTGAACCATTCGAGATTGGTCGACGATTGATCAATTGATTCGCAATAATTACAGAATCCCGGCTACGCTGGACGGAAGGAGTTGCGTGAGTTGCTCGATGCCGATGCTGAGAATACTACCTTTTTTGATTCGAAATTTATCGATTTCACTAGCTGAAAATTTGAAAATTCAATTTCGAACGGTTGCGATGATGGTTCCCGATCGGCAAATCATCATTCGCGTGAAATTGGCGTCGTGCGGTTTTCTCGAGAACATTACGCTGGCCCGTAAATTCTACACACTGTACAAATTGTGCGAGGAACAACTCACCAAACAGGTGCACTACGATTTCGGATTGCGTAACATCCTGTCTGTGTTGCGGTCGCTGGGCGCGGCCAAGCGACAAAACTCCAAGGACAGCGAGAGCACGATTGTGATGCGCGTTTTGCGCGATATGAATCTCTCGAAATTGATTGACGACGACGAGCCATTGTTCATATCGCTGGTGGCCGATCTCTTCCCAAATCAATCGATTGAGAAAACGGTTTACGGTGATCTGGAGACGGCCATTGCCGAACAAACGGAAGCGGCGAATTTGGTGTATCATCCGCCGTGGGTGCTGAAATTGATTCAACTGTACGAAACGCAAAAGGTCCGCCACGGCATCATGACACTGGGACCGAGCGGTGCGGGCAAAACGACGTGCATCCACACACTGATGAAATCGCTGAGCCAAATGGGTCAACAGCATCGCGAGATGCGAATGAATCCAAAGGCGATAACGGCGGCCCAAATGTTCGGTAAATTGGATGTGGCGACCAATGATTGGACCGACGGAATTTTCTCGGCACTCTGGCGCAAAACACTGAAAATGAAAAAGAGTTGAGTTCAGAATCGTTTGAGACTATGCGACTGATTGATTGAAATTGGGACATTTTCCGTTTGAATGCATGGGTGCGTGTTGTGTGCCTCGTCTTGATTTCAGGTGAATTCGTTTGGCTGGTGCTGGACGGACCGGTCGACAGCATTTGGATCGAAAATCTGAATTCCGTGTTGGACGACAATAAAACGCTGACGCTGGCCAACGGCGACCGATTGAATATGTCGCCGACGTGCAAAATTATTTTCGAGCCGCAGAACATTGACAATGCGTCGCCGGCAACGGTGTCGCGTAACGGTATGGTGTATATGAGCTCGTCGGGACTCGATTGGGTGCCAAGTAAGCGATTGTCGTCGTATCGTGTCGCATTCGTCGACGTTGTTATCGTTCTCTTTCCAGTGCTGAATGCTTGGCTGAAGTTGCGGTCACCGCGAGAGGTAACTGTGTTCCAGGAGCTCTTCGAGCAATCGTTCCAGACGCTGTATACTTGGGAGACGCAGAATTTGCTGCTGAAAATGGACGTACTGCAGTGCAATATCGTTCAGCAGATGTTGTTCATTTTGGAAGGTTTGGTACCGCAACCGAAAGCCGTTGAGCAGACGATCGCTCTGTCGGTGCACGAGAGCGTCGATGGTGAGCGTTCATATTCACGTGCCTGGTCATCTGATTTGATGGAATGCGATGGTATTTGCAGACGATGGGCCAGAGGACCAGGTTGCCGAAGTGAAGGAGGAATTGTTCTCAGCGGAGCATTTGCATCGTTTGTACATATTCGCGATGACATGGAGCTTCGGAGCACTGCTCAACACCGATGACCGGGTCAAATTGAACGCGTTCGTGCACGAGAAATTCGTGTCGTTTGATTTCCCTATCGTCGACGAGTTTACCACGACCGCGCCCGTTGCCGAAGCATCGATTTTCGATTATTTTGTGACTGCATCCGGTGTTTGGCAGCATTGGCGCACGCTTGTCACGAATTACGTGTATCCGGAGATGGCAACGCCCGATTTTTTGAATATTTTGGTGCCGATCGTCGACAACATCCGCATCGATTATCTGATCGGAACGATTGCGCAACAGGAGCGAGCCGTTCTGTTGATCGGCGAAGCCGGCACGGGCAAAACAGTTGTCATGAAAAATTACATGAAAAAAACGAACGCCGAGACGCATATGGGGCGATCGTTCAATTTTTCTTCGGCCACAAGCCCGTATCAATTTCAGAAAACAATCGAAAATTATGTGGAGAAGCGGCTGGGGAATACGTTCGGGCCGTCGAATGGACGCAAAATGATCGTGTTCATCGACGACATCAATTTGCCGCAAATCAATGTGTGGGGCGATCAAATCACCAACGAAATTGTGCGACAGACCATGGACATGAACGGTTTTTACAGTTTGGAAAAGCCTGGTGAATTCACGCAAATCGTTGACGTACAGTATGTGGCAGCAATGGGATTGCCGGGCGGCGGCCGAAATGACATTCCATCGCGATTGAAGCGCCAGTTCTGTGTGTTCAATGTGAATTTACCAGACAATGATTCGATCGATAAGATCTTCCGGACCGTCGGCGAAGGGCATTACAATACGAAACGTGGCTTCAGCATGGGCGTCCGTCAATTGATCAAGAAATTGGTACCGTTGACGCGGCTGCTGTGGCTGAAAACGCGTAACAAGCTATTGCCCACGCCGGCCAAATTCCATTACGTGTTCAATTTACGGGATCTGTCGCGCATATGGCAAGGAATGATTAGCACACTATCAACGGTGATCACAGCGGAACAGATATTGATCCAATTGTGGAAGCACGAATGTACCCGTGTCTTCTCCGATCGCTTCACGATCGTAGCCGACAAAGAGTGGTTCAGCACGGAATTGCTGTCGCTGATCAAATGCGAATTGGGCGAGGAGTTCGTCGATGTGGCGAAGGCGAATCCCGTGTTTGTGGACTTTATGCGCGATGCACCGGAACCGACTGGCGAAGAGGGCGAAGATGCCGACATGGAGTTGCCGAAGGTGTACGAGCCGGTTTCATCGTACGACGTGTTGCGAGAACGACTCAACATGTTTCTCGCGCAATTCAACGAAATGGTGCGCGGCTCGGGAATGGATTTGGTCTTCTTTCCCGATGCGATGCTGCATCTAATCAAAATTTCGCGAATCATTCGGCATCCGCGTGGCAATGTGATGCTGGTGGGTGTCGGTGGCTCTGGCAAGCAATCGCTCACCAAATTAGCATCATTCATTGCGGGATACAAAATGTTTCAAATCAGTTTGACGCGCTCGTACAACGTCAGCAATTTTCTGGAAGATTTGAAATTGCTGTATCGCAGCTGTGGTGTGCAAGGCAAAGGCACCACGTTTTTGTTTTCCGATTTGGACATCAAGGAGGAGGGATTTCTCGAGTACTTGAATAACATCCTGTCGTCGGGTGTCATTTCCAACTTGTTCACGCGAGACGAACAGCAGGAAATCGTGTCGGAACTGATGCCGATTATGAAGCGAGAAAATCAAAAGAAAACCGCCAACCCCGAAACGGTGATGGAATACTTTCTGCAACGGGCTTGCCACAATTTGCATGTGGCCTTTTGTTTTTCTCCGGTTGGCGAAACGTTTCGACACCGCGTACAGAGATTTCCTGCGCTTGTTTCGGGCTGCACCATCGACTGGTTTCAGCCGTGGCCAAAGGATGCACTCGTCTCGGTCGCACGACACTTCCTTGCCGATTTTCAAATCGAGTGTGTCGAAGAGGTGAAAACCGAATTGATCCACGCGCTGGGAACCATTCAAGACATCGTTTCGGAGATTTCCGTTGAATATTTCCAAAGGTTCCGAGTTGTGTTGTCACATGAGCGCACACCTGGGCCGGATTGAGTTTGAATGATTTTCTCTGAATTTGTAGGTTCCGTCGGGCCACGCATGTGACACCAAAATCGTACCTGAATTTCATTGCCGGCTACAAAAATATCTACCAAATGAAACAAACAGAATTGGGCGATGGCGTGGAGAAAATGGAAACGGGTCTCGAGAAACTGGCCGAAGCGTCGGCATCCGTTGAAATACTGAAAAAAGATTTGGCCGTCATGGAGCAAGATTTGGCCGAAGCATCACAAAAAGTCTACTGAAATCCATACGATGATTGTTCGTTTCTTTTTGATGGTGCGCGTTCAATAATGTGTTTTTATGCTCTATTATAGGCTGAAAGCGTCCTGCTGGAGGTAACGGAGAAAGCAATGCAAGCGGAAGTGGTCAAGAACCAGGTGCAAATCGTGAAGGAAAAAGCTGAGGCGCTTGTGGCGCGCATCGCCGATGAGAAAGCATATGCCGAAGAGAAGTTGGAGGCAGCCAAACCAGCACTCGAAGAGGCCGAAGCTGCGCTAAACACCATTAAGCCGGCGCATATCGCGACCGTCCGTAAATTAGGTCGGCCGCCACATTTGATCATGCGGATCATGGACTGTGTGCTGATTCTATTCCAACGAAAAGTGCACCCGTGCATCGCTGACACCGCAGCTCCTTGTCCGAAGCCATCGTGGCAGGAATCGTTGAAGGTATGTATGCTCTTTCGCTGCCGTCGAAGACTCCGATTCATTCCAATTTTTTCCTCTGATTTCGATAGATGATGGCCAGTACAACGTTCCTGCTGCAATTGCAAAACTATCCAAAGGATTCCATTAATGACGAAATGATTGACTTCTTGCAACCATATTTTGCCATGGAAGATTACAACATGGATATGGCCCGACGGGTATGCGGTGACGTTGCCGGTTTGCTTTCCTGGACAAAAGCAATGGCCTTTTTCCATGGCGTCAATAAAGAAGTGTTGCCGCTGAAGGCAAATCTTACACTTCAAGAGGCCCGTTTGAAGGTGCGAACACGATTGGAATGAGCGAACACGCCTTCTTCATTTCATGTCCAATCCTATGTTTTTAGCTTGCCATGGACGATCTGGCCGGTGCGGAAAATCAACTAGCCGAACGTGAAGCCGCATTGCAAGAGGTCAAAAATCAGTATGATTCGGCCGTGGGAGAGAAACAGCGGCTAATGGATGCGGCGAATGTGTGCCTACGCAAAATGACAGCCGCCACAGCCTTGATCAACGGCTTGCAGGGGGAAAAACATCGCTGGACGGAACAAAGCAAAGAATTCAAAGTGCAATTGGGCAAGTTGGTTGGCGACGTACTATTGGCGACCGGCTTTCTATCCTACTGTGGCCCATACAATCAAGAGTTCCGTTCGAACTTACTGAAAACGTGGATGGGCATTTTGAAATCGAGATCGATTCCGTTCACGGTCAATTTGAATATAACGAATATGCTCGTAGAATCATCGACGGTATCCGAATGGACGCTACAAGGTTTGCCTAACGACGAGCTGTCTGTGCAAAACGCACTGATCGCAACCAAATCCAGCAGCTATCCTTTGCTGATCGACCCACAAAATCAAGGCAAAATTTGGATAAAAACGAAAGAGGATCAAAACGAATTGCAAATCACTTCTTTGAATCACAAGTACTTCCGTACGCATTTGGAGGACAGTTTGTCGCTGGGAAGGCCGTTGCTTATTGAGGATGTGGGCACCGAGTTGGATCCGGTCATCGACAACGTGCTTGAAAAGAATTTCATCAAATCCGGAAGCATTGAAAAGGTACTGGTCGGGGACAAAGAGTGCGACGTGATGCCCGGTTTTATGCTGTACATCACAACGAAGCTGCCCAATCCGCCATTCAGTCCGGAAATCAGCGCCAAAACGTCTATCATCGATTTCACGGTGACGATGCGCGGCCTCGAAGATCAACTACTCGGTCGCGTTATTCTGATGGAGAAATCCGATCTAGAAGCGGAAAGAGTGCAACTGTTCGAAAGCGTGATGAAAAATCAGCGCAGCATGAAAGAGCTGGAGGCTAATCTACTATCGCGTCTCAGCTCATCGGAGGGCTCGCTCGTCGACGATGAGGAACTGATCGAAGTGTTGCGCGTGACGAAAACCACCGCCGAAGAAGTCAATCAAAAACTGAAAATATCCGAAGTGACCGAACGCAAGATCATGGTGGCTCGTGAGGAGTTCCGTGCAGTGGCTGCTCGCGGTTCCATTCTCTACTTTTTGATCGTCGAAATGAGCAATGTGAACGTAATGTATCAGAATTCGCTGAAACAGTTCTTGGTCATCTTCGACAATTCCATCACGAAATCGACGAAGAGTAACAACACCGATGAACGCATCCAAATTATTCTCAAGTATTTGACGTACGAAATATGGGCGTTCACTAGCCGCAGTTTGTACGAGCGACACAAACAGCTGTACACTCTGTTGTTGGCCATCAAAATCGATTATAATAAAGGCATCGTCACGCACGACGAATTCATGGCATTTGTGAAAGGTGGCGCATCGTTGGATCTGAATGCCGTTACGCCGAAACCGTTTAAATGGATTCTCGACATCACATGGCTCAATTTGGTAGAAATTAGTAAGCTAATTACGTTCGCCGACGTTCTCAAAAAGGTTCGTTCGTCTGAATTTTACTTGGACGTCATTCCCATTGTAACTGCCACCGTAATTAGATTGAAGCCAACGAGAAAGATTGGAAAACATGGTACGAATCGGAGAAACCAGAAGCTGAGGAAATACCGTGCTCATACAGCAACACATTGGACAGTTTCCGTAAACTGCTTTTGATTCGTTCATGGAGTCCCGATCGAACCATTTCGCAGGCAAAAAAATACGTCGAAGGTATGGTATTCGCGCTGTGTCTTTCCTTTCCACCATAAATTTAATTT